>JACCGJ010023044.1:0-41870 GCA_013407085.1 Atriophallophorus winterbourni
TACCAGCCTTATCCAACAGTGGCATACAAGCGCTACTTGTTTACCATTCCTCCACCGTTTCATACGCATGCGGATCCTGATCTTACTGTCCCTACTTGACTAGTGCAAACAGCACGAAACCGATCGTGGGGTGTGTGATGAAAATGCATGCAAATGAATATGTTGGTACTTGTGCAATGTTGTTTAGTTGATTTCACGTGACATTATTGCACCAAGACAGCTTCTAGGGAATTATGGTAAGTTCGTTCTTCATGTTTTGTGACTGCTCATCAGTATCAAGTCCTTCGAAATATTCACAAAGTTGATCACGACCGTCCACATTGAAAGCTTTAGACTCGAGTTTCCCTCTTAGTTGAGCTCATCATCAGTGCACATCCACCGTCTCAGATCGGATTCTAACCCACGACCATCAGAATCGAGTCCAAACCTTACTGCCTGAGCTAACATCCACTGTTTGAACGCTCGCGATTAATCATTCATGAGTGTTTCTTCATACTCGCGCATTTGAGTAGCGTCATATGCCAGACCAGTCGAGAAAGAGCCATCAACAGCTGCTGTGGTCGTCAGTGGATATCTCGACCTCAATTACTGCCAGTTTGCTATTCAATTCCTCCGCTTCGTCAAGCCCTAATAGTATGGCATCATGTCTGTGAAAATTAATTGCCACTCGCCCCTAACTCACAGCAACCACCTTGGTTACTTATCGGTATAAATGCTTCAACGTAAATCATTGTAACACATTGAACTTTAATATCATTGATATTTTTTGCTTGACTGTTGTCTTGAAAATTATCCTAATGTTTGTATCTTTTGTTTTGCTTAGAATTATGAAATTCTGACTAGCGCGTTACTGCGACAATTTTGCTCTCACGTGAAATCACATCTCGGTCCGCCAGAAGACGGTCGGACAATCCAATCAGAGGATACTTTTGATTGTGTGAGTTCCTCGTAGTTTCAGGTTTACCAGCATACGTTCGTTTAATTTTTATCCTTCGCACATTTTGTGATACTTACATTCGTGGGAATTACTTGGACTGCAGAGCATTAGAGTGGAAATTACACTGATGCTCACTCGATGGTTATGGCACGTTTTCAGATTACTCCTTCATTAAGAGCTATATAACACTTCCCGGAGCCTGGTAGTGGCCGAACAGAAAAGTCGGGTGACAATTGAATGACTAGACTTGAGAGTATACCCTCTGTCCGACTGGAGTCAAGAGCTTTGCTAACGGTCGTTTAGTTCAATCTAGGTTATGGTGTGCTTATACAAGGCGAAAACTTTTCACGTGTACCGAAATTACAAATGCCTATTTCATTCGTAAATTTGCTTACGTTTCTCTGCTTCTTTGTACATCCTCGTACTAAGTGTTGTTTGACAAGTTGTCGAAATCTTGATTATGCTGATGCTGTTACTAATGATGATAATGATGCGTTATCTTTGCGGGACGTTTCCAAACTGATATGCAGGGGTTCTACACTACTTCACTCGAAACATTGGCGCACTCTTCTCCCGGTAAACTTGCCGCAATTTTCCGGCCTACTGTCAGCTGACGGTAATTTAGACTGTTCTATTCGAACTTTATGGCGTCAATGGACTACTTGAATGTGTACTGCAGCACGAACAGTTTTTGAACTTTTATCCTTTTGTTTAATTTAAGGTACCCAATAATCCCAGTTCAATTACGGCGTGTTTTCGGCTAATTGTAACGCAGTTTTCTTTTCCAACTGGACTAGATTACTTCGCCCCACCTTTACTTTGAATTACCATTTAGGGGTTCCGCCTTTCTGTTCTCCATAACCATTTTGGTTTATTCTTTTTTATCACATTGAATGACCTGTGAATCTTATGTTGACTTATAAAGCACGAAACACAATAGTTATGTCAGCGAAGTCACTACCTCAGATAACTAATTTGTTTACTTATTTTAATTTTTTTAACCAATCACAGTGAAGCCATATTTGTTTCACAGTATCCGTCTTCTACAAATGTCGTTTTGCACGATGCTGCAGATGCTTTGGCCTCGTCTACCTCAATTGAATGAGACAAAAACTGACGTCCTGGGTTTTGTTTCCCCACCCCTTCCTTGTCCTTCTTATGTGATTCACAACATTTCTGGACAATGGTCCAATCGTGTTTTACCTTTGCTCGTACTTTGTATGTTTATTTTTTGTACAAAACTACTCATTTGCTATCTCGTACACCAATTCAGGTGTCAACTTATCGTCAACTTGTCATTTTGATATTTTTCAAAATATATTACTCTCCAGTAATATCGAAACTCGTTTTACGAATTTTTTGTAACGACGACTTTTATGGTTCATTTACGATTATCGGTCGTGTTTTTACAAGTTTCTTACAAACAGCAAATGATGATGTCCATGATTTTAACTAAACTCTGAGAGTTTATGTGGTGTTCGCCTATAGTTGGCACAGTACATTTACTTTCTGAAACGGTTTATTAACCTTACAGTTCTTTTGTGATAGCTGAACGGCGTTTTCGTCGCAATCAAAGCGCCAGTAGATGACGAAGGCTCAAGGTTAGAGCCTGGATGAACTCAATCTCAATGCACTGTTCTGGTAAGGCATATTTTATTATGAAGTCATCCAATGAGGACTAAGCATTTGATACCGTCCTGCTGCAGATTACACAATACAAACTAATTTTATTCTGTGACACTTTCGCTGTGTAATGCAACGGGTTGAATAACTGAAACAGACAGTCACTGCAACACAACAGCAGGGAATGCTGAAAGACCAATGACAACAATCGCAAACCCACAGGATTTCGGTTTTGAACATTTATGAAATGTGTATGTCAACGAAAAGGATTCTCCGAGAAACGTACTCATGGTCTTTGCCGTCGAAATTCCACCACAACACAACGTTGGCTGCACAAGCTTTATTCCTTATAAGGATATTGTTAAAAATATGCTCAAACAACATTTTACTTCTCGCGATCGGCGCATAAAAACCATCCTCAATGACGATTCCAACCCGCTCCATGAAGATCTACTTGAAAGTCAATCTTCCTCGAAGACTCATTCAAAACACATCATACTATCTTCTAGAACGTCATCTCGAAGGTCATTTATCCCATTTACTTCACGATACATTTGCCAAACGGAACTGCTTATTGAACAATTACGGTCTAATTTATATTGTTGATGACATGTGTACATTTTATGTGTAAATATTACGGCATTTGTTGTTTTTTGAACGCTTGCCTGAAGCTAAATTTTCGAGTATTTTTGAATGGAGCGTTGTTCTTCTTCTAACCTTAACTCTCACTCACAGTAAGCTAACCAGATCACATTCAAGAAAACAATAAATCGGATCTGTGTGTATGCGGTAAACTTCCTGTCCGAGTCAACATCATAAAAAACAACATCACAAGGATCGTCTCGAGGAAATCACAGTCTCATACCTTTGATTTGTCTCACCAGATTTGAAGTTAATTTCTAGCCAAAAACAAAAGTACACAACGCAAAACAATTTGATTGCAGTTTTTAAGCAACGTTTCACTTCTGATACAGAAGCTTCGACATACCAAGTGTGATAGTCAGGACAGGGAACATGGTGATTTATCCAAGCAGTTTACCATTTCCAGCGGGGTTCGTCAAGGATGTCCGATCTCCCCATTCCTATTTAACTGCGATTGACGATGTCATGAAAGCAGCAACAGCCCAGCTACTGAATTGTGGGATCGACCTGCTCCCCGGTCGACGAGTTATGGATCTGGACTATACTGACGACATTGCCCTCCTCGGAGAGGATGCTTGCGCCATACAAAGCGCTTTGGATCTACTCGTTGATCAGTTGTCGCTGTATGGATTACATTTCTCTCCGTCAAATTGCAAAGTGTTCCTACAGGATTGGACGGACCCAACACTTGATTTGACGATCGAAAACCATAAACTGGAAGTGACTGACAGATTCACCTACCTAGGGAGCTGCATCACCACTGGGGGCGAAATCGAAGCTGAAATCACAGCACGGATTGCAAGAGCACGCCATGCTTTCGCTGGGCTACAGCATCTGTGGCGCCGACGCGATGTTGGATTACGCTTGAAGGGCAGAGTGTACCAGGCCACCGTACGAGCAGTTCTACTGTATGGCTGCGAGACGTGGACGCTGCGACAAGCCGATAGTCAACGATTATCGACGTTTGATCATCGCTGCCTGCGGAGTATAGCTCGTTTAAGCTGGCCACAGAAAGTCAAAAATGATGACGTCAGGAAGGCAGTCCTCGGCGATCGCTCTGTGCCACTCTCCGATCATATATCCATGTGCCAGCTGAGATGGCTGGGGCACGTTCTCCGTATGGATAAGCGACGCCTTCCTCGCCTAGCTCTTTTTGCTCTCGCTGGACCTGATTGGAAACGTCGCCGTGGCGGACAAAGGAATACCTGGCGAAAGACCCTCAAGCGTCTAACAGCCCCACTAGCCATCGTGGGAACATCGCGCTTACCCGGGTGGGGTCCGAAGGACCGTGAAGATATGTGGCTGATAACACTCAGGGTGATGGCAAAAGAAAGGAACCAGTGGCGAGAATCCTGCCGTGCTTGTGTTCCCGTTTATCAATGATCCTCCCCCCTCCCTTTTTCCAAAAAAGACAAAAAAAGATCAAAAACGGCATGTGTAAACAGACAGACAAAAAAATCCCCCTCTTGTACCCTCTTCATGGTATACTTGTTGGCACATCGTCTGTAAAGACTTGTGTGATAATAATAATAAATAATAAAAAAACCCACCACCACTTATTTCACCTTACCGCTAAACTGCCTATAGTACGCCTACAGTGTGTCACGTCTCGTGGGAATGACCAGGATCAGTGGTCAATTTTCCTACTAATGTGTATCCACATCAATGTAATACAAGTGAACACGGTCAAGGTCAGTTGACACAGCGGCCCAAAATGCATAACTAACGGGGCTAAGGTTAAGCTATTTTTGAAGAAAAACAAAAATCTAATTAACTAGTAGGTATACGGTAAATAACAACTATTTACCTTCGCGTCAGTGCCGAGCGCAAGATTGAGGAGATTTCTGCCCCATCCAACTTATTGACCGCTAATCGACCTGCCTTGGAAATTTCGACCGCCTCCGCATGTAGGAGTTCGCTATACGGTTTAATACCGCCCGCTAAGGCCCGTACTTAAAACGTGCTCCTAAAGGGCGGAATCACGAATAAGGGATTGATAATCCGTCGCATCCCAGGGCTGTTTCCGGACACGCTTTCGGTGTTCTTCGATTCTAGTGTGAATTTCCCTGGAAGTCTGCCATATGTAAACACCCGAACAGTACTTACAGTTGATTCTGTAGATGCTGTTCGTAAGGCTAGTTAACGGTGCCTTATCCTTGAGGTGCATCAGAAACGAACGGATAGTTTTCCCTTTTTTATAAGTTACACGTATGACTGCTTGGTTCAAGATTCTACGTATCGCTTCAGATGTGCATTTTACACACGGTATACAAACGAAACTTCTACGCCAAAAGTGAAACGTTGTGCAAAACCTGATCTAACCGATTGCACTCAAATTTCTTTGCATTATGAATACACGATCGGTCCAAAACATATTCAAATCGACAAGTACATAAGATTATTCAAATATAGTTTTAATACATTCACTTATTACACCATATGATTCACACCGGTCGTACAACCTTATCAACTCTCATAGAAATAGTTTACTTTTTCTGCAATATCACTTTGCGTTGCCATAGGCAACCAGTATTTTTGGTAAAACATTCTATGCAATTTCTGTCTGACTGCTGTCAGTTTGTGAGTAATCACATTGCAAACATTGGTCTTATTCCATTTATACAAATGGTAGAAATAATATCAGCCAAATTCGTCTACCAGCGACATCAAACGTTGTGATGGTAACCGACAAAATTTCAGCCTGCAAGATTTTTTTCCACTGTTCTTTTTCACTATTGATTTGAAACTTCCCCAACCAGCGCAGCAAAATTCAATGTTCCAAAATATAAAAGGGGCATCGCATTTAGAGCGTGCGGAGCATAGAATATCCGTGGTTTATATGAAAACTTTAAAAAAATATAACAACGAAAATGTTACTTGATGCTAGAAAAAATGTGCAGAAAAATTTATCTCAAGCATGACCGATTTAAGGCGGCGCACGCCACGAACAAAAAAGTATTCGAAATTCGAAATGGTTTACAGGTTTTTGCACAAGTTGGTAAAACCATCTAGTTAAGCTTTGCTTGACAATTGAGTAAATAGATTTAAGCACAACGGAAAATACTTTTTTTTCAGATGACTCGGTTTCTCGGAAAAGTACAAAACTACTTAACGCCAATCGAAAGAAATGTTGTTCTAATGGGACTAATAAGGCTTTGCAAGGAATGTGTATGATGCTGAGAAAGAGGGCTTCAGCACATCTTTTGTGCAAATAGCGATTGACATTTCTCGACTTCATTTTTGTTGGCCTTCGGTCGATACCGACCACGGATGTACATCACACGCGTATGATGGTTGTATGCTCCGCAGCTGTTAGAATGACTAAACAGTCCGATTCGGGAGTGACAATTTCTCCTGCAGCGTTCACACCGATAGACAGTGCTCGGTCGATAGGCGTCAGTTGCACGCCGGTGGCGTGATCTGTGTTGAGCAGCCTAGAGCTGCATCTGCTATTCCCCAGCTTGGGCATGACGTTTTACATAGTGCATGAAAAGAAAGCGGTCAAGAGCAAGTTCTTCC
The DNA here is from genome assembly GCA_013407085.1 of Atriophallophorus winterbourni. Taxonomy (NCBI): domain Eukaryota; kingdom Metazoa; phylum Platyhelminthes; class Trematoda; order Plagiorchiida; family Microphallidae; genus Atriophallophorus; species Atriophallophorus winterbourni. The sequence goes on from JACCGJ010023044.1 coordinate 6,722, forward strand.
TTACTCGTAGGGTCAATACCGAGAGATTTCATGTTTTTCAAACGTCTTTGTACCGCAATTGCGGCTTTATTTGTATACATGTATTTTCCGTATTTATAATAATTTCACCACAAAATGAAATGCTGGAATAATGGAAGAGGAAAAAAACATTCAATTGCTACTACCATACATTTTCATAAAAAAGCTAATCGAGAGGATTGATCTGTCATGTAAACATCATATTGCGAGCGAGCTTTAAGCATGTCATCGACACTATAATACGGCGAATTTAGTTTCGCTATCAGAGCGTGGATTTCGATGGTATCTGACTAAAGAATTTTATTAAAACGTTAGACACTTTGACGAAGTTGTTGGATTGAAATAACTGCATCATGATAAACTCAGAGTTTATACAACGGATTTGTACAGAATGGACCACAAAATCCACAGTAGCGGAAAGATACACAACATCACCACTAAAACTGTGGTAACGGGCTGCGATTTGATTAAAGGAGTTGTGTTAACTGAGTGGGAGATAAGTTATTTTAACTATCCAATATGGTGTTAGCCGATCGTATTTTTACTTGACATCCTTGAATTCCTAAGTTTTGGAGCGCATAATTAGAAAGAAGATTTGTAGCGCATGCGGATCTGATCCTACTGTCCCTACTTGATGAATGCCAACAGCACGAAACCGGTCGTGGTGTGTGTGTGACGAAAATGCATGCAAATGAGCTTTTTTAGAAAGAAGAATGTTCATCATATCAATTGGACAATTGTATTACCTGTAGAGTAGTATAGTTTCAGCAAATATTACTAATGCTTGAAAAAATTGCTAATAGTGCTGAACGACTGGATCCAAGCGCTCAAAAATAGCTCGGATCCATGATTGACATTAGCATAACTCAAAGGCTTTTGTTTCAGTTGATCTCTATCGGCTGCTGCAAATTCGCAACGGTTGGGTATCAGCGGATTTCTTGATGTCACCACATTAAGCGCGAGGCGAGTGTGCAAATACATTCACTAGAAGCTAATACCACTACTTGCGTAACACAAGTTGTATTAGATCTAATACCTGTTTAAATTAATCGGCCACGAAAATAAAATATATTTCAAACTCCAAGCGACCTATAAATATTTATTCATATACTTTACTCGCGGCACACACAAAGCCAGTCAAGGTACATTGCAATCTACCCACCCCATTTCACGGTTGATTTGGGGTGATAATTTTATTCTGTACGTGTTCGTTTTATATGGAATATGCTCACTGAAACTCTTCTCACCATTTTCAGCATTGAAACATTTATTGAAAGTCTGAACACATTTGCCTCAATGCGACTTGGCCGCACTTCGTTAATATGCAATGGTGTGCACTTAACTCGGATATAATGAAATTACATGGACATATTTTTGCGATGATTTTTAGTCTTTTGTTTTGAATGAACGAATAGTCAATATTGTTTGATAATTATTAACCTGAATTCGTTTTTAAAGATCTTCAAAACTAACGTTCCTCTTTCAATTTGTAAACGGTAAAAAAGTGTTGCAAAACATGAAAATGTATTTTAATCCTTTCAGGACTGATGTAACCTTTCGGTTACATGAACTTCGCAAGTCATTTTAAGCTAATTCTAACTGAATTTTCCGAATTTTTTTGCACGGCGGCATACAGAATCTTGTCAACTGCAGGGTGGTTTTCTTCTTTGTTCGCAATCATCATTGACTTGTCCACAGTGAAAGAGAAAGTATGTGCTGGTACGGGTTTCGAACGTATCCTCACAATTCGCAGTTTTGTGAGCCGAATAAAAATCGTGTGAAAGTCTCAGTTATTATAAATTTTGTTCCAGTATAAACTTAGTGATGCCTACAAAGACATTATGTAAAAAAATTTGAATAAATCAGAAAATCTTCGAAATGCGTTGCGTTTAAATAGATGTAACCTTTATGTTACATCCGGCAGAAGTCACCAAAATCGTACAGGCCTGTTGGAAGTGTCTCAGGACCGTGTAGCGCTCATTGTTTCCATGTCAGATCGCACGATCGATAACTGCGGACACTTACTCATACGCCCACGACCCAGATCTCCTCTGATAGGCATCTATGGTGACCCTCAATCGTTTCGAGTAATATGAGACGAGACAGATATGAGGAGATAAAGCGCTATCTTCACTTTGATGATAACATTTTGCAGAAGGAAGATGGCAACAAAGATGACAAACTTTCAAAATTCGACCAATTATGGATTCCATCAAATCGAACTGTCAGAAACTTCCACAAGAAGAACATCAAGCCGTGGATGAACAAATCATTCCTACCAAAGCGCATATCTCCTTAAAACAATACAATCCAAGAAAGCCACATAAATGGGGGTATAAAGTCATATATAGAGCAGGATCGAGTGGCCTTATTTATGACTTCGAGATTTATACGGGGAAGGATCGGAAGAAGGAAGATGTCGAAGTTGGAATGTCATCAACCTACGCACTTCGGCTTGCTGAAGGTATACCCCAGCACAAGAACTACAAGTTATTTTATGATAACTGGTTCTCTTCATTGGGCTTATCAAGGAAGCTACAGGAATCTGGTATTCTCAATTTGTCTACCGTCAGGGTGTATAGGCTAAAAAGATGTATACTGAAGAATGATAAACTGCTACAAAAAGATGGGAGAGGAAGTTACGACTTCAGAGTTGAAATCAATAGTAATATAATAGCTGTGAAGTGGTTTGACAACAAACCAATTCACCTACTTTCTTCATATATGGGAATAGAACCGGCTGATACAGTGATGAGATGGGATTGAAAACAGAAGTTATATGTAGAAGTTGGTAGACCTTTAGTTGTAAAAGAATATAACAAATTCATGGGGGGAGTCGATTTGTGCAATATGTTGATCGAACATTATCGTACCGATTTCAAGTCGAAGAAATGGTACATGAGGATTTTTTTCTATCTGTTAAATCTGAGTGTGGTAAATGCTTGGTTGTTATACCGAAGGACCTGTGATTTTATGAGTTCAACAGGAATGTGTCTCTCTGACTTCATAGAAGACATATCAATCGCTCTAATGACTCCGCCCGTAACTCTAAGAGGAAGGCCACGGTCTACAACAGACATGCAGCAACCGGCACAGAAGATGAGGAAAATCTCTTTCCCAGTGAATTCAGTCCGTTTCGATAACGTTGGACATTTTCCGCTCATCTCGAAAACCCGGAAGAGATGCAAGCACTGTGTAAAAGGATTGACTAAAGTGAGGTGTCAAAAATGCGACGTAGCTCTGTGTCTGACCTACGACAAAACATGTTATGGAGGCTATCACACAAAAGTACAATGCAGTGCCATAAGGAAATGACGCCTGAAAACTGATGACTTCTGCCGGATGTAACCAATTGGTTACATTTTGTTATTTTCTCAATTATGTGAATATCACAAACTTTTTATATTATTTGTGTTATTTCACCCCTGGGCAACTCGTTTCCGAAGAAAAATATTTTATTTCGGGTTAGAAAATAATTCATGCATGAAAGGGTTAAAAAGAATATTGCTTGATAAAATATACCATCATGCGACCAAACTCGTAAGTAGTTTCTGGAAACTAAGGTACAAAGAGCGATTATAAAAACAGAGACTCTCCACTTTCATAAAAGCCTTCGGGGTGATGTAATACTAACATACAAAATAACAAATACCCCACATCATCCTCTAAAACATTTATTCGAATACCGTGAGTCACGACATATATGCAGCCACCCAGCGACAGTACAAATTCCCCACTCCCGTATCAGCTGTCGCTGATATTTTTATTGTGTGTCTGTTTCCTTTGGAATGCCCTCCCTGGAACTCTTGTCACAGCGTCAAAACGTTCATTCGAAATTTGGATACGTATTTGTTGCATAACGATTTAACGACACCTGCGTATTGACTCATGGTAAGTATTCAACTTGACTACACTTGACTTTACACAATTAATTTTTTATTCCTTTTTCATAAACGAATATTTACTCTGATATGGTAATTGTGAAAATGTGCTTTTGTGACCATAATTTCTTGAATCGTGAATCTCGAATCAAGACAAAAACCTGGAAAAGCATCTTGCACACCATGGAATGCTGTCTCGAAGCTCCCAAGGTTGCGAGCATCCAAGGTTGAGAAACCCTGAGCTGCATGGTAGGAGTTTTCACTTGCGAAAAGGTTTAACATTTTTGATGCAAACACTAATTTGACAGAACGATTATCATAGCTTATTACGCATCACATTCTACTAGTACTTTAGAACATAGCATTGTACCGGCTTAAGCCAAAGTGCTAAATAATAACTAACAAAGAGTCCACGATTTTGACAATTTTAAAAATTGTGTATATAAAAAACAGTGAAATCTAAAGATATGATAGTCACTGGCGACAATCCACGATGATCCACGATTATCCAATATGATCCAAGATGTGATTAACGTATAGAACATCAGCTTGTTTTTTTTGTAAATATTTCAAAAAATCAGCGGTTCGGTGTGTTGCGGGATCCGTGATTGATTGTAGTTAATGTTAGAAAGGATCACCTCAGGGATGTATACAATCGCAATCGCCAGTGGAAGAAAAATCTAGAGATGAAGTGTTTAACATTTCCTCAAGAATCAAGAATCAAAAATCAAGATTTTATGGTGAAAAAAGCAATTGCTTTACATGTACCATTGGATGACAACTATTACAAAAATGAAAATGTAATCAAAAACACATTGTTGCATGTTTGTCTGGGTTCATGTTGATTCAATACACATGACCGATTATAGGGTGTTGTTTGATATATGCATCTAGTTTTCCTTCAAAAACATCAAATGTTGTTGCATTCACAATGTCTTGTTGTAGTGCATTCCATAGAAAGCAGATACGCACATAGAAGAAATGGCGCCGACAGTCAAGTCTTGAGTGCGGTATTGCGAGGCAACCTGAGTGACTACGTGTATTCCGAGGGAAAATTATTTTTAATAGATCTCGGAACGGGTGGTTTACGATTCGCAGTATTTTGTAAGCTAGAATAACGTCGCTGCTCATTCGCCTCTGTGTAAAATCAAGTGTCCTTCAAGACTTAAAACCTCTAAGTTCAATGTCTTCCAGAGTATTTTTAAAGTTCTAAAATCATAGTTTTTTGGTTTTAACTTAAGAGACATTCTGAAATAATAAACAACGCAATTTTATTATGTATATGAACCTGTTTAATCTTGTGCTCACACACGTAGATAATGTGCAAAACATGTTCGAGTACAAATATCTTCATTTGCATGTATTTTCACAACATTTCCACAACTTGTGATACGTTTTCGTGCTGTTTGCACTGTTCCAGGAGGTTTACTTGTCCTTGTGTAGCTCTTAAGGAGTTAAAGTAGACAGTGAGCGTTCAAATTTGCTTGAAACTTCCAAGGAGGATTTTAACGAAGCGTTTATCTCTCTATTTCCATCTCACCTTGAAACATATTTGTTACCGTAGCAATATAAAGACGCCGAAGTTGTTGTTGTTGTTGTTGGCCTCCTTCCCTAGACGTTGACCACATGGTTGAACATAACAATCACAAAACTACTTAATGCTTCACAGCGTTTCGAATGACGTCACTCGCATGTGCAAAACTAATATAGCTGTACGATTTGCAAAAACCATCCCACTCGAGTTCAACAAAACAACTCCAATCAAATCGACTTCAGAAAAATGGGAATCGCGGAAAAGCTGCATATGCTGAGTCGCACTTTCCACTTACGGTACGAATAAAGCTCGTAGAAGCGACTGGTTAGAAGAAAAAGCTTCTGAGATGACTGATCTCCCTGAGCCAACTTCAATAAAAGTATCGGCAACAGCGTATGCGTTTATATTCTGTTTTTATTGATTTAACAATGACATTTGACTACGTAAGCAGGGAGTGTCTTTTCAAAATGCTTGATCTTATCAGCTATCCAAAAAGATTGATTCATTTCGTCAACGTCAACCTCATGACTTTTGGCATGAAGGGCTCAGTCCATTTTATCGGTTTCAGTTCAGAAGCCATTTGAAATTCGCCTAGGCGGTTGAGAGCACAAAATAAAGGTACCGGATGTGCTAATCCGCGATCTACTGTTTGCTGACGATGTAGCTATTATTACTCACTCCCTAGAACACCTTCAGCCGGTAATGGACTGTTTTTCGTCAGCATACAGAGTCTTTGGGCTTACAATCAGCATGAACAGGTCCAAATTCCTTGGTCAAGTGAAATACACCTAAGTATGAAGAGAAAATTCATGAACATTGTGCCGCCATCCTCTGAGTTTGGACTAAATGAATGTTTGTTTAGCAGAGATGTGTTCAAATGCATGGGAAAAGTCTTCACTAAACGATGTAATAAGATCCTCACTTCTATATTACTTAATTGCTACAAACGGTAACTGACATTTTCGCGTAATCAGGTGGAAACAGTAGGATCAGTTTGAGCGGGCATTGAAACCGTCAGAATTGGTAAACAGTGTTAAACATAAATGCATCTTGAAAATATCCACAATGTTCAAATACAAAATCACAATTTAATTCCCGGCTAAAAGCTCGAAAAGCTTATAAACGACCAATAATTTGTGGTGCTCAAATCCCCATCCTTTAGACACTACAAACGATTTCTCGATGTTTGCCCTCATTGGGTGGAGGCAGTAAAATTAGTTACTTTGAACCTTAAAACAGTTGTAAGGTAGTAAAAATCCGGAAAACTTAAAGTGAGGAAATCCCAAAACTAGCCTCAAACAATTTTCTCTTCAATTTGAATTAGATTTCAACCACAATTCACTCTTTGCGATGATTGTCCAATCTACGGGGTTCGTATCGGACACATTGATTACGATTGTGTTTCAGTCACGACCCCACTGTAGACGACAATAATTTGAGGGGAATTTTTTTGTTTCACGTGGGACTATCTACCTGAGTATGTCATAAACTCCCCGAATCAAAAAATGGTTTAGTGAAATTCGACGCATTCTGCCACTTACAATTTGATTGCAAGTCATTATTTATCCTGCAAATAAATTACATCAGTTAAAATTTGTTTTAATGGGAGTTTAATTAATCCACTCGTAAGCTCAACATTGATTTCGGATCACATGACTCTCACGAGACAACGAATCGTGTAACACTTGATGCGTTCATTCTCATCAAATCAGAAATATCGTCAATCAAACTGCTGCACACCACGGAGTCTAGGATGGCAAATGGACTCACTGATTATTGATCTATGTGTCAAACAAAGCATATTACCACATATTTAATGCACGCACCAACATCAGTAGCATACGTCATTAGCGGATAGCAATAAGATAGCAATAAAATCAATAAGATTGTGTTTTTGGGAGTTCTCGCTCGTGTGAGAAGCACGTACTGAAATCTGAATCCTTTGAGAACACAAAACGTGTAAATTAATGGTAGAAAAAGCACTCAACTTATAAACAGAAGAATGACGAGGTATATGAAGAAAAAACATTATCATACTAGAGTTGATAGAAAAAGTTATATAGAGAATGTTTTGTCATATACTCATGGAGCTTCAAAATAAAAAGCTTATTAATTCTTCAGGCGAAAGGTTACATGTGAAACAGGTTCGAAACCAAGAAAAATATCCAATCAAGCATATGGGGTGTTTCAAGATTCAAGATTCACGCAAATGGCCGCACAATATCAGGGTATATGCATATAACATCTAAACAAATCGTACTTTTATGTTTGCATCCATGCGATTTTAAGGAGGAGTAAAAGTGATTCCAACTTTGAAATGAAGTTGGAAAATGTCAGCCGGAAATACATGTTTGGGTAAATATGTATTTTCAAGTGCGTGTATACAACGAAAGCACCAAGGGTTTCCAATAATCTGGGGCCAGCACATTATGATTCAACATAGGAGATCGTAACCTTTGGTGTGGGCAAACATTTTGGGGATGAATTGTTCAACAGAAAGCATACATGGAATGAATAAAATTACCGGCGATAGTTGATTCAAGAATGTGGTATTTGGAGTTTGAAGTGATGAAAGCGTGTGGGGAAATATGAACTAATTTTAAAAAGTGACGAAGATGGTGAGACGTCGTATGGATTATTGGGTATGCCAGGACTAGGTCAGCTCGGATGCGCCTGCGTCCGAGTGTGCACAATCCAAATCTTGTCAGTCGCTGTTCAAATAATAGATTATACAATACGGTTCCCATTTCGGTTGGTTAATGATAAATCCCTTATCTTAGCGAGAATTACTTTCTCCAAAACAATGGTGACCAATCTTGCGCTGTGTAGTTTATGGCTGGATGTATGTTTGTATTGATTAACTTTGTCAATGATTACGGCGGAAAACGTCCCAAAATTCGGATGAGTAATCTTTGAATGTTTAGGAGTTCGAGTAGGCTTCTGGGCTATCGCAAATAATCAAGAAAGTGATTTTAGGTGTGAATAATTGTAAAAGTCAACATAAATTCACTTTGTAAACGTCACTGCTTAGGAGTTTGTAATTTTATTTTAAACATTTGCTCTTGGTGAAATTTATAATATTAGACCAACTTGGTTGCATAATGGTAGATAAAGTCAAGTAGTTCAATTTCTTTCGCGGTAAAAGTGTCAGGGCTAGGATTGGATTTCTCATTACCGGACGCACATATGTATTTAGTAACCTGGGTAATGTTTTGGGAATAATACTCACGAATATCCTTCTCAGAAGAACGAAGATACAGAATGCTTTATTACACACAGTGTAGGAATACTGTCAGAAACTCATATCTTTATCTCTGGTGATCCAGAGAAGATCTTACACGACAAGCTGACATGTGTGGTTCAGACATTTACAAAGCCGCAGCATTTTACAATTTTTCAAGATTAACCCATTGTCTACTGACGGTAACTCAAGTTAACACATCAAATTTGAGCCCATAGACATTATTTCAATTCAATTCAATTTTAGTGGTCCAAAAAGCATATGGCTTTAAAAAACAGAATAATATGTGAAAAACGAATAGTATAACAAGCAAAATGGGATTCACTTGCTTACTGAGCAGTTCAAGAATCAGGTATAAATCCAAAGTGCAGAAATTGTTTTCGATTGGTGGGATGACAAATGTAGATATATGGTGGATGTATAATTTTCTTCGATGCACGGGTTTATGTTCAAAAAGGAATCAATACTTTTCTTGAAAATCTGCTGATTTGGTGAGTTTATAACATAATCCGGTAGATTGTTCCAAGTAAAAAAAACTCGCACGGCCGAAAAATGTCGTCTGCAGTTGAGTCGCGAGTGAGGGACAGTTAGAATAAATGTGTGAGCTCTTGACTTATGCGAGCCCCGTAGAATAGACAAGCGTTGTAGAAGGTAATTTTCGGTATTCAAAATATTGTAAACCAGAATCAAATCCCCTCAGAGATGACGACGTGGATAATCAAATAAATTTAGGGTTTTGATCCGCTCATTGTATGGTTTCCGGCTGAGTCGGTGACACGTTTGGTATATTTGTTGCAAAGTCGCAATATCTTTTATAAGCCATGGCGACCATGCTTGAACAGCATATTCCATCGTGGGCCTTATTTACATATTTATAATGCAGGATATTGTCTGTTTTCAGAACCTACCGAAAATTCTCTTTAGGAGATTGATCGATGATTCATCGAAAGTTCATTCACTGCCTATACTACAATTTTTCGCTGGGATGTCATTAACTCCGCCATTGAATTATCAAGCTGAAATGTTGTTGTTTCATAGAATATCAAAATACACCCATTATTTACCAATACATCATTCCTATACACAAAGAAGAGATGTCGGTCAAACTACGAGCCTTACGGAACTCCGATTGGAATGATTCTGCCTAAGCAAAATTGGACGTTTCTATCAGTAATGCAGTGCCTTATTCATTTCATCAACACCCCTCCTTATTTTCTAAGCTTTGAGCACTTCGAATAGAAGGACATAGTTGACTCAATCGAAAGCTTTAGAAATGTCGCTGTAGGAAGCATATACAGTATCACCATCATTAAGTTCCATCATCCAATTACCAAATTTTTTAAGTACGTTTGAAAGACCGTAACGATTTATTCGAAAACCGTTATACATGGATGCCACTGTTGCATATGATTCGTACAACGGAGCACGATCTTCAAACACACAATTACATAGTGATTCTTCGTCAAGCATTCAAGGCGCTTATGGATGATTACAGTAGTGTGTTGCTATCATCCCTCGCGCTTACACTCCACTACGGTTTATGGCTGCTTACCATCATCTGGTCGTGTTTACCGCTTTTCCACTGTTTCAAGGCTCACTGAACCTGATATTACTATCTCCACTTGATGACGGCAAACAGCCAGAAACCCGTAGTGGAGTGTAATTTAAGGGATATGAGCAACACATCACTTTGGTCATCGATAAGCGCCTGGAGTGCTTGACCACGAATCGATATGTGATTCTGTGTTTGAACATCGTGGTTCGTTTTACGAACCCTATGCAACAGTGACATTTAAGTATACACTTGTTAACCATTTATCCATTGTTTCAAGGCTCAATGAACCTAATTTTACTGTCTGCACTTGATGACGGCAAACAGCTAGCACCCGGTAATGGAGTGTAATTTCGGGGGATGTGAGCAACCCATCACTTTGTTCATCCATAAGCGCCTTGAGTGTATGACCACGAATCACTATGTGATTCTGTGTTTGAACACCAAGGTTCGTTGTACGAACCCTACGTAACAGTGGCATTGTTTGCAGATGTCACGTTTCTTTGAATGTTTCACTCAATCACAAAGAAACGATACAACTGGGCAATGGAAATTAGGGTTGATTACTATTATTTAATTAGGTGGCACCCGCGAGGAGCAATCTATCCCACAAAGCTCACTGATATCTGTAGTACTCGACCAATCAGCGAAATCTGCTTGCTGAAGTTACGATATACCTGCAGCACTGAGAGCACTTTTCACCACCTTGGAGATGTCACTTTACACAATGTGGCCACAATGAGCGGTCAAGTACGAGCAGATTTTGAAGCTAATGCAATTGAATTTGAAGAGTTCTCTAAATAGTTTTGTGGACCGATATCTGGTCAAGTGGCTAAGCGGTAAAAATTTATCAGACTGTTTATTACATTCTCGAGGTTTTGTGGAACACGTACCATGATATAATCATGTTTTGAAGGTATCAACTCGCATACACGTGCACAGCAAAACAGGTTTCTGATTGTTTACCGTTATGAGGTGGAGACAATAAGATAGGGTTCGGTGAGCCTTGGAACAACGGAAAACGTACTAAGCCAATTTAAATCAAATAAGCACAGTTAAACTTTGAAAGACCGATCCATACTTTGGATCAGAATCAATTAATCAAACCTGTGAAAATGACCAGTATAAGGTCCTGCATGCGCTTGAAACACTGGCAGAATGGTAAGCGAGTTGCGCTAGTATGTCACCTTTGTAAGACCTGATCCTACTGTCCCTACCTGATGAGTGCAAACAGCACGAAACAGGTCGTGGGGTGTGTAGGTGTGTGATGAAAATGCATGCTAATGAGCAATTTTGTTCATGATCTTGGGTAAAACCTTATTTCAATATGTACACGAACATGTGATTGAACTTATTGGTCGTACCAACCTTATCCAACAGTAGTTTACAAGCGCAACTTGTTGACCGGTATAAAGAGTTCTCATTTCCCATTTACTCACAAACCACAGCAGGTTTCGATTGTTTTACGTCATCAGGTCGAGATAGTAAGATTTTGTCCAGTGAACCTTGAAACAGCCGAAAAGTAGTTAACCAAGTTATACTTGCAAGTGATTGTGATTCTCATTGGCACCATAAACTTTGGGATGATGACTTCACGGAGTGCATCTGAGTCCATCGATCGAATTTATCAACATGGTTGCATTGAGTACTGCTCACGTACTCTGTACTTAAACACCACAACCCCTTTCGAGCCGTTTGCTGTAATCATACGAAGAGCTGAGTTTAGTTGCAGCGGACAAATTATCCATCGGCAAAGTTAGCCATTTGGATGCACGATCCAAAGTTGATGTATTGCAGTTGGTGGAGGTAGAGAGAAGACGGATGTGATTACCTCAGGTGATCGCAGGTAAAAACACTTATCGCAACATTCGTGTAATCACTCCAGCATTAACGACGTCCCAAGCCAAGTTGCAAGCACGCACATTGAGTGTATCTCGATTCATTTTTGAGGTCAAGGTGCCTAAACTTAATCGCATTCACTCACGAATCCCACAACACAAGAGAAGCTAATTGGTTATTCAAGGTTCAAGGTAATTAAAGATTTTTAATGGTCTAAAAAGCAACAAGCTTAACAACAACCATAAGGTGGTAAAAATTGACATTTAAGTGCATAAACAATACAAGAAAATAGATTGAACAGTATATAAGTGTTCTGGAAACGAATAATGCAATAAAAATTTGTCTAATTTTGTTTTAAAGTCATGCAAGCTAGTGGATTGAGCAACGGTTGAAGGTAAACTGTTCCAAGTAAAACAGACACGGACAGAGTAAAAATACCTTCTACAGTTCAGGCGGGAATGGGGTACGACCAGCACATATTCATGGGTCCGATAATTCCTCGTATCCCTTCGCGTGAATAAATCCTGTTAAGGGATGGTTCGGGGTATGGAATGTTTTGTAAAGTAAGATATGGTATCTCTGATTCGCGATAGGGAAAATCGAAAGATTCGTTGAACTATCCTTCTTTATATGGTTTTTTCGGATGCTGAGAATGCTAGTTGTTGAGCGGTGATAGATTCGCTGCATAAGTTCCCACATCCCTCTTTAGCCACGGAGACCATGACTGCACACCGTATTCCATGACTGGTCTCAAGTATGTATTCATGATCCTTGGGAATATCTTGGGCGAAAATTTCCCAAATACCCGTTTGAGTAGATTTAGAACACGTGTTGCTTTTTTAAAGGCAGTATTAGTTTGAATTAATGTTTTTAAATTCGAGCATATCCAGAAACCCAAATCGTTTTCTTCACTGCAATTTTGAAGGACATACGAACCAATGTGATATGTGAAATCTACTCGATTCCTACATTCATGATCCTGCATTTGTTGAAGTTAAACGGCAGTTTGTTCTTTAACTACCAGCTGTGATAGCTGTAATAGCAGACAGTCTTCTGGACTACGAATGCTGCGCCAAATCTTTATGCCGTCCGCAAATAACGAAATGTTACATCGAACAATTTCCGGTACATCATTGACATAAAAGAGAAAGAGGATCAGACCAAGGACTGAACTTTTGGGAACTCCGCTTGTTGCTGCGATTGTTTTGGATAATGCACCATCAACACGTATCTGGTTAGTTCGATTTGTTAGGTTGTCATTTAGCCAATTCAACAAATTTCCAGCAATACCAAGGCGTTCAAGCTTCTGCAGTAGTAGAGTATGGTTAACACGATCGAATACTTTCGATATATCTAAGTAGCACGCATGTATTGCTTGTCCTTCACCTACCGATTTTGTCCGATCATCTAGCGTTACCAGTAAATTAGACAAACAGGAATAATTTCGTCTGAATCCATGCTGGTTCTTCGAAAGCAACTGATTATTTTGGAAATGTTTCATTAGATCGTCAACAATGAGTCGCTCAAGTAATTTCAAAATCACCGGTAACAGAGTAACGGGTGGGTAATTAGAAACATCGGAGCGATTTTCACCTTTATAAATTGGAGAAATTATTCCACGTTTCCAATCTGTAGGAATCACTTCGCTTGCCAGTGTTTGCTCGAACAAATAAGTGAGTGGTTTGTATAGCAAACTTGCAAATTGTTTCAATATTTTCAGGGTTATAGTTATAGGCGTTTATTACGCACAAGGCAAATAATAAAAACAAAGTTATCTTATATATAAATAATCACAACAGTCATCCTCAACATGTCCGTCCAGGCTATCACTTCCATCTGATTTGTCAGTCTATTTCGTGCCAGCCAGTACACTTCGTGCCCTTGCACACGCATGTCTCGTTTGACCGGCATTGACGAATTGCATACTGTTCAATTGCATCTGACGCTGTCCACATTCTTAAACAACCTACGATGTTGTCGCTAGAACCGTTCGAATGCAATCATTCCGAAATCGGATGATAGAGTTCTGCATATTACTCAAAAGCTCGTGATTAGCGCTCATCCCTGATGCACTTTGCACATTCACACTATGCCATCCGATCAAATAATTGGAAATAAACAGTTTTCGGGTGCTCACACCAAATATCATCATACTCAAGAACAATACGAAGCCACGAGTAGATTTCGTGCATACGTAATGCTAGTATAATCACAGAGTACCCAATTGCAACATCATCCAACAGTGGCATACGTGAGCAAACATTGTGTACCGTATATACATTGTTTCAAGACACACGGCCACAAATCCAACTGGTCCAACCTGATGAATACAAACTGCGCGAAACCGGTCGTAAAGATTGGGAGCGATGGAAATTCATTCAAATACGGTTGATTTCACGTCATTATTCAATAAGGGTTATGCTTTTTTACGAGTCGCAAGAAAATATCCTTTCCCCCGTTTGTATAACCTGAAAAAGAAACTCAATAAATAGCAATATATTTCAGTGCTCATATCCTAATCACTTACACATCATGAACGGTTTCGGACTGTTTACCGTCAATGGCGGTGACAGTAAGATCGAGTTCTGTGAGTATTGAAACATTGGTTAAGTGATAAACAAAGTTAGGCATGCATGCCACTGTTTAATAGGGTTCTTACAGAGAAATACGGGGTTCAAATACAGAATCACACTTACACATCACGGAGGGTTTCTGGCTTTTGCAGTCATCAAAAAACCCTTCGTCAAATTTTAGAATGAGAATATATAGCAACGAAGAGTTTTGGAGAAAATCTGTTTTACAAACAATACAATAATGTAAAAAAATGTTAGTACTTAAAAATGTTCGGAAACGAGAAGGTTGTCATTGTTCACAGATAGGTGATAATATGCATAGAACGATTTCAAGGGAATAGAAAAGAGAAGGAAGAAATCATTTTAAATAGATGAATTGTTGTTGGGAAATCTTTGTATTCTTTTCTCTCAACGAACGACGTGCTACTGTGAAGGTGGATTCGAGAGGTGCATGAGGCAGCGAACATGTGATTTTTCTTGTCTGTGATACCAAAATAATAAAACATGGTCAATTAGATTGATAAGCACCATCATCATCATCAGAGATAGCATTAAACCGGTAGCATGTACTAACTCGGAACCGTGGAAAAAGTAAATTCATTAAAGATTGGGAAGGGTTAGATGTAAATAGGTACGTATTGTATAGAAGAGTAAGCACAAACAAACTTGAATGATTCGCCCACACCGTCGAATGGAACATGTAATCAATCAAATTTCGTAAATGAGCAGATTGACATCTGCACGACATCTTTCTTGCTGATATCACTTTCATGCACCAAAACAATCTTTTCTCGTCATTCCCCTTGACGACATACAAGGTTAAACAAACACTCAGAGAAGATGCTTATTGCAAGACAACTACTGAGCATGGTTTCGGACATATCTTGAAGCGTAGCCAACCACGCCGATAACTGATATAGGGGACCCCAATCAGAAAAATGTGCTGCGCCGATGTTGAAAATGTTACTAGCAAGGGTTTTTAGCTGTGTACGCCATGTGATCGTTTGACCCCAGCGAGAATTACGCTAATCGGGATGAAACGTCACAAAAGAATCCTACTGTCCCTACTTGATGAGTGCAAACAGCACGAAACCGGTCGTGGGAGTGTGTGATGGAAATTCATGCAAATGAGCTTTGTTGTACTATATACTGTCTGAATCATGGACGGTATCTTTAGGCATGCTACACATTTGGGATGAAAATGTTGTGACCTAGACATGAAAGCTGTCAATGTCTATTCTCCGACGAATGAATTTAAGTCGCTTTCGGAATAATGTGAAAGGCGTCATTTCCATTTGAAGATGCACAACGTTAATAAAACCTCTCTCGTTGTTTTGGTAATTAAATACAATTTTGCATTCATTCCGCGTTATAAAGTGATACAAAGTGATGTTGGAAATGAAAACACATTTCACCCTAACGTTTGTTGAACTGAAGATAACGAAACAAAATATTCATTTGCATGAATTTCCATCACACACTCCCACGACCGGTTTCGTGCTGTTTGCACTCATCAGGTAGGGACAGTAAGATCAGGATCCGCATGTGCTTGAACGCTTGAAGATAACGGAGATGCAAAATGTGCAGATAAACTGTTTTGACATGACGATTTTATTTTGTTCATTTTCGTATGAGATCGACCGGGATACTTGAGCTTCCGGATAATCTTACCTGTAAAAACTTCCCTCTCTAAAATGATTGAACTCTTCAAAACACTAAAATACCTACTAGTTTTTAGAAGGAGCAATCTGATGATGTTTAATCTACAGATGAACGACAAATGGAGTTCAACTTTGCAATCGATTGGAAAATGTTTGTGACCGAACATGTATTGTGGTGCTCACATCCCCATCCTTTACAACTTTGATGGAAGTTTTAATGAAGTTGGTTTCGGCCAATCGGGTTCAAGCTCATGATCATGTGTGCATCTATCGATAAGTTGGTCGCAGAGAAACTTTGGTGAAGTAGTTGTACTACGCGTTCACCAAGTTTAGCTTTGGGCGTTAAGGGAGGTTCCCAAACACGCAGGTATACATTTGGTGCCGGCCAACTACCTGCCGATTGAGAGATATTATATTACAACACATTTAACTAATCAGCCCAATGATTAGAGAAACTTCATTGTGTGCTCAGATGCATTGATAAAGCGCCTATGGAGCATTTGGCTTAAAACAAGTGAAATTGGTTGTACCGATCCAGGCTTCTTCAAAGTGTGTTCTATTGAGTTGAATTAAAATTGGCAGGACAGTTTGCAAAGATAAGCAAGCGGGTCGTTTATGTGGAGGTGTTCGGTGCAGAACATCACCCTCCGACACCACACAAGAGCAAGATGCGCGGAAAAGATCAACAACAACGATCACGAACGCGTGGTAATTCGGGTTTCAAAAGAATTGCAAGAAAACGGATAGAACAACAACATTTTTCAAAGCATCATTTGAGGGAAAACGTCAGCCACTATCGAACAATATGCAAGTTGTCAACGTAGTGCTGGCTTAAATGGAACCAGTTAGCACGAAATCGATTGGAAATCTGATAGAATTGACAACCGGTACAGACATGTACAAGACAGAGTTTGGGCGGTGTTATTAGTCTATATAAGATGGATATGTGATGAAAAGAAATTTGTGTGCATTCGGTTAGAGTAGTTTTTGATAACTTTTGACTTCTGACACAGAAGCTTCGTTAGATCAAGCTTGACCTGGTGTTTACATAGGACAGAGTTGCTTAAAACTTCACGCCGGAATCGAGAAACATCGGAAGCGTGTGAAAAGGGAAACCCGTGATGTGGAAGAATATCAATCCCTGTTTCGTGATTCAGCCTTGGCTGAACACGTTTTTGAGGCAGGCCACAATGTCGATATAGACAATGTGGAATTGTTAAGACGCGGCATTAAAGCGTATGGTAAGCGACTATCTGCGGAAGCGGTCGAATCTGCTGAGGCAAGTCGACTGGTGGTCAATAAAGTGGATGGGACAGAAATCTCCATAATATGGCGGTCGGCACTGATGCGAAGTTAAATAGTTGTTATTCACCTTATACCTACTAGTTAATTAAATTTTTGTTTTTCTTCAAAAATAGCTTTACCTTAACCCCGTTAGTGATATACTTTTACGCATGTGGGCTGCTGTGGCAACTGACCTTAACCGTGTTCACTTGTATTAGATTGATGTGGATATACGCTAGTAGGAAAATCGACCACTGATCCTGGTCATTCCCATGAGACGCGACACAGCGTAGCCGTACTATAGGCTGTTTAGTGATAAGGTCACATCAGTGGTGGGGGTTGACTTCTACTTAATAATGTTCCCTGTCCTGACTATTACCCTTGGTCTGACGAAGCTTCTGTCGGAAGTGAAACGTTACACAAAGACTGCTCTAACCGATTGCACACAAATTTCTTTCCATTATGAATACACGATCGGTCCCAAACATATTCCAATCGATTGATACGTGATGTTTTGTGCTTTATCATGAGCTTACATAGCGCATGTTACCTACCAGCGTTCTCTTGTGCTGTGGGATTCCTGAGTGAGGCGATTGAGGTGTGGATGATTGACCTCAGGGATAAATCAGGAAAAATTCTTCAAGTAGGCGTCGGGTATCCTGAAGCATGTGCAATCAAGGAAATGGACATAATTGCAGTCACTACACGCACCTTTTTAATAAGTGCTTTGCTAATCGTCTCGGCATTACTCGTAACTTCATACGTCTGCCAGCTACTCGGAAGAGGCCTGCTAATTCAATATCCGATAAACCAAGTGTGGACTGTTGGTTGACGGCCAGCAACTGGAATTTTCCCACTCGTCCTTTCCCGATCACCTTTATCAAACGCGTCGTACCAAGTTGTGTACCATTCACGGTTTGGTAGATTAATTCATTGTGGGTTGTTAGGATACCTTGTATATCGAAATCATAAGGCCTGAATGAGAAAGAAACATGATTTATGCGTTATACTGTGTCAAAATCATGAAACCAAATGAGTTTGGGTGATAATGAAGAGCCCGATTCTGTAGTTCGGGTGAAATACGCTAAAAAATAATCAAATTGTTACGAATGAATTTTAGCAGATCTTGAATAAGTAGGATGATGACAGGTGCCAGTTTTTTCTGTCGTGTTAAAGTTTGGCACCAATCTATGTAGTCGACTGATTTCAAGTGCTTTACTCCGAGGTAGCAAACTTACGTGCGTAACCGAATATCAGAAAATATTAGATAATCCAAATGACTCGATCATTCATTTAATTTATATAATATGAGCAATCTTATTTCAATGGTGATGCAATCTGGGCATTCATGATATCCTTCCTTCGAAAATGTCGCGTCCATTCATATCGATCTAGTCTATGATATCACAACCAGTACCACTGCGACGAGACTAAATGTACTATTTTTCTCTCAGTTGAAAATCACAGTCTCATAGACACAAAACTCAATATTATTTTCAAGTAGCAGTAAGAATTAAATTTAAGCAATGTTGGCAAGAGGTGATATAGCTATCTGCAAAAGCGTCAGTAGTTTCATGGTCGCATTATTTATCAAATCGAATCGTATACTAGGTCTCAATGGCGTGACATTACGAATATGCATATCTCTTTGGATTACAACGCATCAAACGCTGCATGAATTCAACTTATTGAAGTCTCATGAATCTGGTTTCTCTCCACTTGGACTAAGGAAACGCCAGAATTAATGAATTTCAAAGGAAACTGATTAAGTTGAACGCGATGCTGGGTTGCAGACACTTCAGAATGGTTTTAAAGAGGGTGAAAAGTGCGAATTTGAATCGATCATATAAGAGAAATTTGTCGAAAGCAACAGAATTCTAATTCCGGTTGAGTTTACCGCGAACCGTTGGTTTAACTAGTTTTGGTCTGCAAAAATTGAAGCCGTTTGTGAACATTTGCATCAAAGTTGTAGACAGCACATTAGGTTTTAAGTTAATTATTTTGTAGCAAAACTCTTGACATATTCCGTGGTCATGTTTCCAGCTCTGCGAAACCACGTTACAAACTGAAGATCTGTCCCCCTCATGCCACCAAATCGTAGCAAGACGTTCGCCTAATCAAGGTCATTTCAAACGGCGCACATTTCAATTCAAACTTAATGACGCAAAGAAAGACGAAAAACAAAAAGGATAGGTTTTGTGATTAATACAAAAATGTGACTCATCTAATGAGTATTATCTTCAAATTATAAATTACCAGACAAAGGACGCGAAATTGAGACAAGACCCCTGTGTTACATTCACCACAAAAATAGAATAGTGATGCCGAGAAAAAAGAGATGATCGCTTACCTTTGTTGGATTATCATGTTGAATTCTTTGGCTTGACTCCGACTAATTGCCTTCATAATCTCACTGCCCGTAGAATTAGCCACATTTATTCCATAAATTTCGCAAAGCAAGTCACCAAAACCGATTCCTGCTTGGGCAGCGGGTGATGTTTTATCCACAAACGAGAAAAACACATTCTGAAGTTTAAAAAACAGACGATAGAATAGATTTTAGTAGAATAACCGTGTAGATTAATCGTGTGTCTTTCCAACTTAAAACGTTGTTGCGTTCAAGCAAGACTAGTGGTCTTGTAAGCCACACCTATTCAATTCTTGGGAAAAAAACAGCCGTAATTTTAATCCGGTTGCGTTTCAACCGTCGGTAAATAAAATATACCATAGAAATAGATTATACCGACATGAAAATGAAACTTGAACGCAGATGGTACAAACAGTTCTTGGGTAACGTTTCACCTCTGACACATAAGCTTCGTCAGACCAAGAGAGATAGTGAGAACGGCGAACGTTATTAAATACCACTGCATTCACCATTTCTACTTGGTCTTACCAGTAAGAAGCTTATGGAAACCCTATGGATGTCGTGGCACGTAAACAAACATCGGATTCATCGGCGTATCTTCGGTCAAGTTCAAATGACACTGACCCATGTGTGCATGATCTTACGTGTATGGAAAAACGTGACTAAAGTTAAATGGTGATAAATCGGTGATAGTAGTTTATTGGTAACGTTTCACTTCTGAGTCACAGCGTTGATGTTGATAACGTAGAAGTGACAAGGGGGGAATCAAACCATACATGGAACGACTTCACGCTGAGGCGGTTCAGATAACAAAGGCTGGTAACAATGCATTCAATAAGGTGGATGGGGCTGATATCTCTGCAATCTGGAGTCCGGTTTGGTAGCGGATAAAAATTAAAGTGCGTGACCCCTAGTGTGCACACTGAGTACTCAATCTAGCTAATCTGTTAGCAGATGTCATTCACACTTGCCAAAACCAAAACAATTGTAGGGATTATACGGCACGTAGGGGTGGTGGTGTGTCAGTTGATATTGATCGTGTCAGTCTAACTTAACGAGCGCAGAAAACACCATGGACGGTGCAGTTCTTAACAAGTTTACGATTGGTCAGGTAATTGAAATTTAAGCTTGATATCTGTTCGTACTGACACCCTTGGTCTGACGAAGCTTCTGTGTCAGAAGCGAAACATTACCAATAAACTACTCTCACCGATTCATTACAAACTTTCTTTGTTCATGATTATGATTCCCCGATCGGTCACGAGCATTTTGCATTACATTCAATTGTAATAATTTCATTAAATTCAAAAATAAATGTAGCTTAAAATACTATTTCTAAGTTGCACTACTGAAAGCCATATCACGTAAATCTATGATGCGTCAACATTGTTGGCCGCAAGTGTACCAGCATTCGAGGTTTTCATTGTGTTTATATGCAGGCGTTCCATATAAGGCTTAATGCTACGTCGAAAATTGCTCTTGCCAATTGTGTTCCATCTTTAATTTTTATGGCAATCATTAATCGAACTGTCCCAGTACATACTCTATATCACGTTTAATGGATAGATTCATTTGATGTGTACGTCTTTGTGATAATTAAATAGGAAACAAGCTTCAACATCGTAATAGTAAACCTACTATATAGAAAGAATATATGTAAATATGTTCAAGCATACTGCTCTGAATCTAGTTCACTCACACGTAATCTAGGATACATTAAATTTGTTGAGTCTCACACAAATAATTTAGGAGCCGGGATGTCACTAAGCCGTATTGCTAAACATTCGTCTCATTATTCCCACAAAATCATGGAACCTCCCACGCTTCACCTGCCAATCCCACATTACAACGCACGTCTATCTGATATGCGCAAACCAAGAAACCACAAAAATGTCCTGAAGCATGTCTGTCCCCAAAGTGATATGTTGCTCACTTCCCTCGAAATTAGTGAGCAACATATCGCTTTGGTCATCCTTAAGCGCCTTGAGTGCTTGACCACGAATCACTATGTGATTCTGTGTTTGAACTTCGTGGTTCGTTGTACGAACCCTATGCAACGGTGGCATTCAAGTATAATCATATCTGTCCCCGTTGTCAGTTCAATCTGATTTGTCAAACGGTTTGGCGGCAAGTGGTACGCTTCAAGCCCTCCTTAAGCTGGATTCATGTGACCGAGCGAGACATATAATGTTTCCTGCGATCACCCAATGCGCGAAGAAATCATCGGAGCCATCGGCCGATTAAAAAACAACAAGTCCCCTGGCAAAGACGGCGTCCATTTCGAGGCGTACAAGGCCTGTTATTTCGGTCTGATTGAAGCACTGCATGATTTGTATGGTACTCGAGGAGCTAGGGAGCTAGAGGAGCTTCCACGCGACTGAGGCACTTTTTTCGTGATCCCCATCATGAAGAAAGGTAATGCTTCATTGTGTGACAACTACCGTAGCATCAGTCTTATCGACATCACCGCGAAGGTTTTTGCATTGATTCTCTTATGCCGCTTTACGGAGGAGAGGGATATACGTACACGAGTCAACCAAGGCGGTTTTCGTCGAGGTCGGGCTGCGTCGACCAGCGGTTCACATTGCGTCGGATTCCGTTATCAGCAGGCAAAAACAGCTTGTTTTATCGACTTCGAAGCCTCCTTGGACTTAGTCGACTAAGATTTGCTGTGGATTGTCATGCTGGCTGATAGTATGCCGGAGAAACTTGTGTGCATGATGCAAGCGTACTATTTATTAACGCAGAGCCGCGAACGCACATATGGAATGGTGTCCTCGACGTTCCTCATTAGAACTGGTGTCCCGCAAGGGTCATCTTTGTCCAACGTGCTATTCAACTTCGCGATCGATTAGACAAGGAAGCAGGCTCTTTCAGATTACGCCGGCCTGATGCTGAGTCCGAGCGTCTCGATTACCGATTTGGAGTATGCCAACGAAATCGTTATCTTGAGGGATGATCCTGGAATGCTTTAGACGAACCTGGAACGCCTCAGCTTATTTGCTTCCATGCTGGAGCTACGAATCAACACACTCAAAAAGAAGTACTTTACCACTGCCGCTGGACCTCACCTGCTTCTCAAGTTTGATGGCGAGAACTTGGAGATGTTGAAAACTTTTCGTTACCTTGGTTCGTCCGTGCTACCGACAGGACAAGCCAGGGATGAGATACAGACCGTGTACAAGCTGTACGCACGGCATTTTCGCGACTACGTTGGGTTCTATTTAGCCACAGAGAAATCAGCCGACTTACAAAGCTGCGCGTTTATAGAGCGGCGATTCGTTCAGTTCTCACTTATGCGAGACGTGGCCTGTGCGGATGGAGCATATTCGGAAACTAGAGAATTCCGATGTATCCTCAAATTTCGTTGGGATGAGCGAGTAACAAATGACGAAGTTCGCCACCGTTGTTTTGATATCCCTCGCTTGAGTTTGATATTGCGACAACACTGACTGAGATGGTTTGGCCACATCCTGAGACGCTCGGATGCTAAGCTAATTAGGGTGACACTATTGCCGACACCCTGCGCAGAATGGTGTTTAGGTAGCGGAGGACAAGTAAAGAATTGGCTCGCCACCGTGAGATCGGATGTGGAGCTAATTGATCTACGATCGGTTTACGGATGGTGCGCGTGGGACCGGACCTAACTTAAAATCTGCGCGGATCTCGTTTTTAACCGCCGAGCGTGAGTGGCTGCATTACGTGACGTCAACGAAGCCAACTCATTCTCCAGGAGGAGATAGTCGCACAAAAGTGAAGTGAAGTGAAATTAAGGTTGATACGGCTAACGTGTTACAACACATGAGCCCACACTCATGTAGGCAGGGTTTAAACCCATGTTTACTATTTTTTCGCTGTTTCAAGCGCATGCGAATCTTGATACTCATGTCTCTACTTGAGTGCAAACAGGACGAAACCGGTCGTGGGGTGTGTGTGTGCGTGATGGAAATGCATGTAAATGAGCTTTCTATTTACAGTCATGGGTTGAAACCCACTCTACATGAGTTTAGGCTCAATCGATTGAACAGGTTGGTTGTACCAATCTACTTTACCGGTTGCATACAAGGGCAACTTGTTTTGACTGAATGTAGTTAACAAAATAGATGTGCCGAATATCTTTGCAATCTGACGTTCGCATTTGCAGCTAATTAGGATTACCGTGCTTAATCACGCATGTGCACACAGTTCGGTTAGGCAGCCTTATTACTGAAGGATATTAGCTTGAAATCGCCTAAAACTAAACAATTTCGAACTTGAACATTAAATACTTGTTTGCATACATCACGCCACATTCACACAAAAATTGAGGAATAAACGCAACATAAATTAGGTGGATTAATTTATCTCGAACTTATCTGTCTATAGTTGTATTCAAACCAGAACCCTGTTCGCAGGGAGAAGGTTAGTCGGACGAAGCTCTGTATCAATAATGAAATGTTAACAAAGATTTACTCTAACCGGTTCATTGCAAACTCTTTTTTCGTAAATATCGAATAATTATATTTCTTCAACTCACCCTCCCGAATCTCCTCAATCGAATGCCTAATTTTCCATTTGAACCTCGTTTGACCACAACCACCCGCCTGCGTCTGATCGTCGCATTCGAAGGAGCTGACTTAGCTGTCGGAAGTGTAACTGCCACGCTTGTAGCACAATTCGTGCTTGTGGTTTCAACGGCGGTCGGTAAAGTTGTGGTTGATTTTTGATTCGCGATGATTAACTCTCCATATTCATCATATTGACATTCTTCAAAATCTTCTTCAGTTGAATCGTCCGAATCTTGATCGCTGGAGGAGGGGAATTCACCCTCATCCGCAAAGACCTCACTGAATTTTGGATAGGCAGACATCTGAAAATCTGAAAATAGTTTAAGTTTAAATGAAAGGTTAATATTACGGTTGCTTAGAGATCACGGAGCACGTATATTCAACAATGTGAAAACAATCAATAAATGGTTGCATAAAATCGAGTTATTCATTAATAGAGATATATATTCCATTATCTTAAACCGTAATAAGTCGAATATGCGGTGCTAGATTTGAAATCACAATATCTGATCCGCGAGAGTAAACAAATCATTTTATGAGATGGCTTCCTCGTATTAGATTGATTGGTTGTTTAAAAGAGATAAAAAATCTTGTCAAAACAAAACACTATTATAGGTTGCCAGAATAGACAGCGTAAATTTTATTTCCATCTTCAATAAATGCGTGTTTTACCCTAATAATGAGCACATCGCTAACATGTGTTTTTCACATTAGGCAGATAATTACGAAAAGCTTATGTCACTCCGTGTCGAATAAGTGTATGCACGTGAGCAAGTATCAATGAATGGATTCCAAGCGCATGCGTAATAGGGGCATGTACGTGTATATGATAGGAGTCTTCATACTAAAATCACTGTGGCGACAACATTTCAGAAAAAATGTTTTTTCTATAGTTATTTGCAGAAGATTTATTATTTTGTGAGTTTGATTGAGTTTATCTCATGTTCATACGCACAATAAAGTGAAACTATAAAGATAAAAAGCATTCGGACACAATATACTTTTCCTGTATTTGATATTCAATGTTAAATTCAAAAACGACATTTTCAGAATAATCTTTATCGTTATAAGCTATGATCTTGATATTTCTATATTCTCCAAAAGCTCAATTCAATATTCCTTGATACAACAACATTTGCACAACATAGAATCGTTGCAACTATGTTCACACCTTACAGCAATCAAAATTCCAACATAATTTTAAATTATCATTATCACGTGACGGTAAAAACACGATTTCAACAAATGCAAATCTAAATTCCATAATCATTTCAAGCTTGCAATGCAACCAAAATTGACTTTTGTCGGGTCTTCAATTTGGCCGTACATGAAATTGAAGTCTCCGCACGTTTCCCCCGCTTTTTTCGTTAAATTTTAACTCTTTATGTGGGTCAAATGCATCATTCATTGCGTATCAACTAAAGCCAATTTCGGACACGCAAATTTGAACGAATAACATAATATCATGAATTATTTCAAAACTTTTGTTCCAAACCTTTTTACTACGGCATTTGCCTCTAAACGAGATCATATGTGGAGGGTATCAATCAAGATAGACAACAAAAATGTCGTTCAGTCGACAAATTTTAACTTGATGTCGTGACAAGTTCGTCAATTCTTTTCATACGTTTTGGTGAAATTATTTTTCCTGCTTAAAATTCATGCATAGAAATAAAGATGATTTTTTTCTTTTTCTAAATAGACGTAAATGAATTTCACTATTCAATCTATTAGCATCAAACCGAGATTAATATTAATAGCTGACTTTACATTAAACTTATACTGTGTTTGGAAGAAAAGCAAGCAAATGTTGATTTTTTATTCAATTTCATGGGTTCAGCTGTTCACTAAATAAATGATTACATGCTATTGGATTGCTATATCGTGCTTATCTTATTCGAAATTGTTCCACAAGTTTATACCTGTTAAACATATTTTTGAGCTACGCGCTGTCGGTATTTCATTAGTGTAAACATCACGCAACTGACAATTGTATGTATGTATATGACGAACAAACTTCTAAAATATGCTCTTTCGCAATGATCATTGACTTAAAACATCTACACGTGTGCAGGCACATGTGATTAAACATGTTCTTTGTAGAAATCTTACCCAATAATGGCTTACATTTAGATATTTTACTTTGTCAATTTGTTCATGAAGCATAAAATATTCATTTAAATGTGAATGGCTCAAAATAAATAATAATTAAATATACGTCAAGATGTAATTTTTAGGAAAAAGTCTATAATGGTAGGATCTTTCAAAAAATCAGCAGAATTTTGTTCACCAATTGAGAATATGATGACAGCTAATGTGCTATATAACATAATCAACAAACATGGTGATATTTTTTTCAAATAAAATTAGAGGAATATTACCATTATTGAATCAACGATTCTGTGCAATAATGTGAAAATTACGTGATCACGAAATTTGAAGCGAGCTTTCCTCAAGGAACCGAAATACTTGCATTATGAGTAATCCAAATCACTCCACATAATTTCGAGTTACGAGTTGCGTGATCAATTCTAGTCTACATAATTTGCTGTAATCGGCCAAATTCAAATAAAGAAATGTTCTAATTCTAAAGATTTATTTTGAAATTTTTGTTACTTCAGATATCACAGTACACATGAATAAGGAAAGCACAGTGGATATTAAAAGTTCATATGTATCTCTACATTTTTTTGGACGCAATTTACACTTTTCCATATTATTTTTCCAAAAATATTCTACACAAAATATTTCAAATTATTCCCCAATCTTCAAAATACTAAACATACAAATTTCTAATAAAAACAGTGGCACATATATTTGGATCAAACACAACCGATGAAATAAAACAGTGAGACAAACCTATTTATGCTATAGTCAATAGGCGAAAATGTATGATTGGATATTAAAATTTGGTTTTCAATTACCAGCATTATACAACCTCGAAATTTATTACTTTGAAATAATAAAACCAGTTTAGTTCAGTTTGTGATTTATATTTTATAACTTTGCATATGCAAAATATTAAAGATTAATCATTAGGATATCACAATAAAATTTGTTCGCTTTCAAATAATAATTTGAATTTTGATGCTGCACTAACCAGCCCAGTAGAAGTTACTATTAGCGTAAGTCAAGGCTCCGTCTTGAGGTCAATATTCTTCCTTGTGTATGCGCACGATATACCAGAAATCGTTCGCTGCAAAATCATTTTATTTGAGCATGAATTTGAATTATGGACTAGCGTACGTTTCAACGAATATTGCCAAATTCTACAAAATGATATTTCAGTTCAGTTCAGTTTGTACAGGACAGTATGTGGCTAACAAGCCAATCGAGCGTCCAGAATTTTTTTCGGTGAAAAGCTGCAGAGAAGCACCCACCACTGCCAAAACGCTTATGCTTTTTGTCTATTTGAAATCTTCGCCGATCGCGAAGCCAAGAGATTATCCGTGTTGAACTTAGGAAGCACCGCGTTATAGCCGATGCCGGAAGAAGAAAAAGCAGTTTCTCTTCACCAGCATGGTGAGAGGTGAGCTGAAGTAGCATTGTGTATAATAAAAATAAAAAAAACACAGAAAACTCTAGCCCTCACTTTACGGGATAAAGCAAAAAGATGAAAAACCTAAGCTTGTATAGCAATTAATCGAAGTACTTCATACATGAAACTTACGAAACGGTCTACAATTCAACATCCATAAATATATAATGTTAATCGTCGGTAAATCCTTCCAAATCTTATGCTCTCTGGGATCTCAGTAACTTCCATGCGTTACGGAAAAGAAAGACCTGGAAGTGTGGATTAGCTCTATCTTGAAGTCACGACAATTTTCTGTGGAATGCAAAATGTCCAACAAAACATTCAACATTTTGCATCCAGTGGACTACCCATTCGAACACATGTCTTTCTGCCAGATACAATTGATAGCAGATCTCATGGTTAAAAGTTAGCAATTAAACACTCGAGATCAAATTGTCGAAGGATCTTTGAGGCCGAACTTACGAAATATATATTGACAAAATCCAAACTAGCACCTCAATACAATCGCTGACATTCTGTATTGACAAAACGTCATTTGCTTTTCGGACAATTAAAATTTTTGATTACATTGAATCGTTACAACTCATTCGTACCCATAATCTCATGCACCTGAGACTTTAATATTTTTTCATTCTTAGTTAAACATTCACCTTGCTAACGATGCAATGGTGGCACACTCCTTTCACGTAATAGCAAATCTTATCGATTACCAAACCAGTAATTCCAAAAATTAACCATTAGCGTTCACCCGCCTAACAGAAAGTCAATAAGATAATGTACTTACCAGCATGGCTTTGCGCATTAATTCGGTTCTCTCCATGTTAGGCCGTATGTCATCAACCCTGATGAATCTATGAAATTTCAGCAAGGAATGTGTTTTTGAGCTATCCGATTCTTCGTTTTCAAGTAGACGGATGCACCGACAACTGCTTGAACTAGGTTCGTACTAAGATTATATCACACAGGAGATTTCCGATTACAGCAATTTCGCCTCACTTTATATGTGACATTAATTAGCTTAGTGCTGGTCAGTGCTAAGTGCACCGTACCCATGTCAATTCCAACATTCAACACATTCAGATAAAGTCATTTAACTCATTTTGGATTGGCTCGTTGAATGGTCCAGTGTATGGGCGTAGGAGTGGTTTGCAAAGTATGTAGATTCAGGCTAACAAACAAGGTGATACAAAACATATAAACAGTACAAATCAGTACAATTTCAATCGTCAATTTCAAATCAACGCAGGGCATTCAAATCTGCCGGGCATAAAATGTTTGTTTGCACAGGATTCTACTCTCTTTTTTCTCTAAATTTTGGATTAATATGCCGGCAAAATGCATTGACTCTCCGTATCTACTGAGGTAAATATCGCACTCCTCATTTAAACAAAGTACCAAATACCGAAAATTGTAGTAAAAGGTTTGCCAAAATATTGTGGTTGCAACATTTGCTGTTGAAGTAAATCATATGTGGGAATTTTCATTCAGCACCTACGATAAACATTGTTTATTATATGAATTGTTATTTGATGTCGTGACCTGTTCCTGATTTTTTGAATTTATGGTGAAATTAATTTTGTTACTGAAAATTCATTCCAGCAGAATTCTTGGGAGGAACCGGATTAACAACTATTACTCACGACGAAACATTTTATCTAATACTTCTTCCCATTATCTATTTAAATAATTAGATTCTTCTCAAAGTAAAGTGTTGCTCACATCCCCATCCCTTACACACCACTACCGGTTTCAGGCTGTTTGCCATCGTCAGGTGGAGACAGTAAGATCAGGTTCAGTGAGCCTTGAAACAGTGGAAAAGCGGTAAACAAAGTTAAACTTGTATGCCACTGTTATATAGGGTTCTTACAAAGAACCACGAGTGCTTGACCAAGAATCACTTTGTGATTCAGTGTTTGAACATCGTGGTTCTTTTTAAAAACCCTATATAACAGTAGATTCTTCTCAATTCGACATATTTTTAATCTTCCTTTGTTCTATGTATACAGTTTCGTTATTGTCCTATTTACTGTTACAAACTCTTTTATTTTATTTAAATAAGTCATTTTACATGACGGCTATTTATTTCCTAATTTTTGCACGTGGCATTTGGACATAACAGAGACAATTGTTCACATTTGTATCGGTAACTTTAGCCATTGGCCTTAATAATTTTTGGTTGCCTATTTCCTAAGCATTGGCTGAAGATATTTGGAACACTTGAGCACCTTTGTCTGAAATTATTTGTATAATACGGTATGATTGAGGCTTGTCTATTTTGTTATCTATCAATAGTAATAGTACCGTAGTACATCAAAATCGTCCTCATAAATTTCTTGAACTAAGAAACGGGTGACCTACCCGTTAACCAACGACTTAAGTGATTGCATCTATGTTTTGCCGGAATTCAAATCAATTGACCTTTGTAATTTACCGTTCACGCCTGCTTAGTTCCTGCTATTCTGCACAGTTGTACACGAGTTTTAAACAAGGAAATATTTTCCATTGTCCTGTACCTTTCCACTTACATCCGTGGGTCATTATCATAGTACTCATTTTCATGTTTCGATTCAGCCGTGACAAAGTCAAACCGGTCTGTCCCAAAAACTTGACGCGCTTACTGTTGTGTAAACAGTATTATATCAGTTACCCACATTTTTCAATCTGGACACAATGTTTTTCGAATAAACGTTTCACAAATACTGCGCTTGGTACCAAATTATACATGTTATTTGTAATCGATGTTGCTGCTTAAATTTTGTAGAATCCAATCACAGTCAATCTAAATTTTGAATTTGAACACGATAAGTCCCATTCGATTTTCTCATTTTATCAGCTGTGTACCTGAAGCGGGATTAGCTAAACTCACTTAATTTTGCATAGCACGATGAATTTATCTGCATCTTGATCTGAATGAAAGGATTGTGATCGTTTAGGATCAGAATGATTTCGGTCCTTTTGTTCGAAATATTGATAAAGTCTGAGACCATTCAAAATCTATTGCATTTAACAACGAAGGTATGCCGAATGCGACAATTGTTCTGTTTGCATAGGAAGGTTCGTAGATGAGTCACCAATCGAGCGACCAGATTACTTTCGATGCTGTAACATAACGATGTTTTTATCTGAAAAAGATCTTTATTGATTTGATTGAAGAATTGAAGAGATTTAGTAGTTTTATGATAAATGTTTACAGAATTTATATGGAACGTCGATTATAAAAAAACTATTTTATCAGTTTTGTAGGAAATTATATATCATCTAAGAAATCCACGTATGCCTGACAGCGTAAATATATTCATGTCCAATGCATGGTTCGGCGTGTGAAAGAGAGAAGTTGAAAACTCTGCGATATTCATCAAAATAACAAAAGGCTCTGTTACAACAGTATGCTTGTTACTAGGAGCATTTGTTTTAATAATGTTGTTCAGGCTTTCTCAATTACTCGATGTTTTAGAGTGTGTTAATCTTGAATTATGTTGTCAGTTGTTCACAGTTGTTAAAAGACTTTATTTTCAGTCTACATGAAATGGCGTTATGATTTGTTTCCTAGAATGTTTGATTATTTCTACAAGCGTGAAAGATAAAAGGTGCAATGATTTTAACGAGTACATAATCTTTTGTGAGCAATATATTTTGCTATGAATTCAACTTGGATCGGTCTAAGACGTCCAGCATACCCAGCAGCTTACTGAAATTTGTCTGATAGATCAAATTGGTAAATGATTGCTGTATCTATTTTAGATATGGAAGACATGTTTAGCATGAAAATTTATTAATAAATTGCCTGTTTTAACAAAGCCCAGTACGTATCGTTGGGAATGAAATTTATAGCTAAAATACGAAGTTTAAACGTTTAATATCAGTATCATTATTAGTATCACAGGACATTAGTCGACCAAGTCAAAACGTGTGCCCAGATTCTTTCACATGAATGCTTCAAAACACCCATAAATATCTGGATAGATTCATTGGAAGCAGAAAGATGATTGAGATGTCATCACCGAACGGCGAAAGTGTTCATGCATGTTGCATGTCCAATCGAATGTAAAAAGGATTAACAGCGGTCAATTTCAAGTGAAACAGAAAATTAAAAAATAAACGCATTTTTATGTCTAGCTTATGTTTGAACGCACTTACTGATCATGCTGAAAGTTGTTGTTCTGAGAATCATTGCTACGCGTTCACCCAACGGACGCTAACAAAGTTAGTTATTGATTCCAGGCTGCTGTGCAGTTTACTCAGTTCAAGAGTGTTCCCTCATATACCAACCAGAGAAGAAAAGACAAAGAATTCATCAATTTCGAGACAGCCTAATCCTTTGGCAACTTCAAAGTTTTCTGTAAGATCGCCCCTGAGCTGCATTCTCCTAAGCGAGAAATACCTTAATGCTTAAAAATGGTTTTCATAGTTGATGAAAATCATGTAACATGCACATCTACAGGTAAATTTGAAACACTCGTAGAATCTGTTACTGCTTCATCGCTTGGCGAATTTTAAAAAAAAACTGTTTTTGACATTGTAATTTGTCATGGTATTCCTAGTTATAGAACCTTTAGTAAGCGTTTTAACATTAATACACGCATAGAACTGATCATAATGTCCTGAATACAAGGTCTAATTAAGTGTCAGGTAACCTAGGTTCTGAGAATTAGTCATCAAAATCCGTAGCACATTTACCTATGCTTATTTTACCTCTTTACGCGTTTTAAAGCAACATTTTAATTTAAAAAATATCCTTATTGTCTCGATTCAGGTTTCTATCGTAAACTAATTGATCTGAAAAAAATTTGAAACATTTCAAAATTTAATTTTATGATTAGCTATTTTTGACTTTGCTGTAGTTTTAGGTTGCCTAGAGTTCAGTTCAGTAGGCACAAGACAGTAAGTGGCTGACAAGCCAATCGAGCGTCCAGAATTTCTTTCGGTGGAAAGCTGCGGAGAAGCGCCCACCACTGCCAAAGAGTCAATTCTTTTTCTCCGTGTGGAACCTCTGATGGTCGTAGGACTAGGATCGCTATAATCGATGCACTGCCGAAAGGTAATTTTCTTTCTTCTCTATTTGCAATCTCTGATGATCGCGGTGCCAGGCGCTGTAGTTGTAGGATAGTAGTAGGACAGCAATGCGCAATAATCGATGTTGGAAAAAAGAAAAGGCAGTTTCTCCTCACCAGCACGGTGTAAGGTCAGCTGATGGAGAATCAAGAAGAAGAAGAAGCTCTAAAATTGCTACAGTGAATAGCCAGCAAAATGGAGGACAACCTAAGCATGGTAATCATGGGATGCAATCAGAGAATAACTTACCCCAGTCACGGTCTAAACTCTGCTTGAAAGTTAAGACGGAACTACAGGAGATAAGTTCTTCAGGGAGCTTGTTCCAGAAGTTGACTACCCTGAAGCTGAAAAAGTTTTTCCTAGATTCTAGTCGACATCGTTCCTTAGCGAGCTTGAGTGCGTGTCCGCGAGTGCCCAGCTTAGGACTGAAGGTAAAGTTGTCATCTGGATTAACGCCACGTAAGCCCTTTAAGATCTTAGAGGTTTCAATCAAATCACCTCTCAAACAACGACGCTTAAGAGAGAAAAGACCCAGAGCCCAAAGCGATCAGCCTAATTTTTCCCACGCTGACCCTAATCACGCGTGTTGCTAGTCACTGGACGCTTTTAAGTCGAATGATATCCTTCTGGTAGTGAGGACACCACGCCTGGACACAATATTCCAAATGCGGCCTGACTAACGCCTTGTAAAGTGGCAGGAACACGTCAGGATTTCTGCTGGAAAGCACCGACTTCAACCGAAAGAGCACATTTCGTGCACGTTGCGCTGCAACAGCGCATTGGTCCTATTATTTGAAGTCAGCTCTAACTAGAAAACCCAAGTCCTTAACCCACTGTGTGGCGTCAACGCTAATAGGAGTACCTGACACCTGGACTGTGATAGTGTCGACAAGAGCAGACAAGAGTTGGCACTTATTGAGGTTCAGTGGGAGGTCTCACCGTATGGACCAGTCAATGACCCGCTCGAGGTCGTGCATCAGAGTATCTTCATTCTTTGAACCCATGAACTTCACGTCATCCGCGAAAATGAAGCATGGGCACTCCAAGATAGGCGAAAAGTCATCGATAAAAATCAGGAAGAGCAGCGCACCTAGCACAGACCCCTGATGTACCCTTCTATCACCTCCGTTTGGATCGACAACGTAGATCCTACTCGTACTCTAAAGGTCCTACCTGTCAGGAATGATTTTAGCCAAGCAAGTAAACTACCCCGTATGCCTTTTGCTGCCAGCTTAGTTTCTAAAAATCTGTGGCTGACGGAATCGAAAGCCGTTCTTAAATCCAGGTAGAGCGCTTCGACCGGCTTCCCTTCATCCAACCTTTTCGTAGCAATATTGAGGAAACTCAAGAGGTTAGTCAGACAAGACCTCCTTTTCAGGAATCCATGTTGAGCTACACTAAGTAGAGAATGCTGTCAGAGATGCTGGCAGATTTTGTCGCGTATAAGTCTTTCCAATTCTTTCGAGACGATGCTGGTCAGGCTGACTGGTCTATAGTTACCGAGAATCGACCTGCAACCACCTTTATGTATTGGTAAAACTATGGCTTCTTCCCACTCACGAGGAACCATTGCCGAGTGCAAACATGAATTTAAGAGCTCACATACTGGTTCTGCAAGCACTGGGGCGAGATTTCTCAGCATAATTGAGTGGATGTGATCCGAACACTCAGCCTTGTTAGCACGAACATGAAATAAGAGCTCCATACACCTCCGCGTCATCAAAGGACAAATCATCTAGCGCGGGGACACCAGATGGAAAGTTAAGCAACTCAGGCGTTGTGAGTAAAGAATTATCCCTTCGCTGAACGCTACTAAAAAACTTTGAGAAGGCTGTCGCCTTAGCTAGGTCACTATTAGCTACTTAACCATCCTCCAGTTTTAAGTCACCGATGTTTACCCTAATTTTTCCTTTAGATTGCGCGTAACTGTAAAACCTTTTCGAGTTGGATTTAGCATCCCTGGCTAAGGATAACTCAAACTTCTGTTGGAGCACACGCTGCAATTTAACACAAGCGTTTCGACCTGTCTTATCAAAGCCTGGGACTTAAATTACTTAATAA
>JACCGJ010023045.1:0-15759 GCA_013407085.1 Atriophallophorus winterbourni
AAATCAAGCATTTTGAAAAGACCCTCCCTGCTGACGTAGTCGAATGCCTTCGTTAAATCAATAAAAACAGCGTATAATGGCATACGCTGTTCCGACACTTTTCTTGAAGTTGTCTTAGGGAGAAGATCATGTCAACGGTCGATCTTCCCTTGCGAAAGCCACATTGAGATTCGGAGTAAATTCTATCAGCTAAAACTTGCAGCCGGATCTGTAAGACTTTAGCAAACAATTTGCCTACAAAATTCAGAAGGGAGATTCCTCTGTAATTGTTGCAGTCGCCTCTATCTCCTTTATTCTTGAATAGCGTTGCTGATCTTGTGTCCGCATCCTCTTGTGGGACACACCCTCCTGCCACAGCACTGAAGAAGCAAGGTGGTTGAAGCGCGTTAGGCAATAATGCTGCTCTACCCCCATTGATGAGCTCAGGTGGAACTTTCCGCGTCACCAGGGGCCCTTCCCAGTTACGCTAAGCGGTCTCGATTGCTCTATCGGTCATCAAGAGTATGGGGAGTGAGTATCGAGATATTCAAAGTCGGGCAACCGCTACACCGCTCGAAATTGTACAAAATACAGTGGTAACAACCGTACTGTCCCTAGAGTAGAGGGAGGGAGAAGTGGCTCTACCCTCTTTCCATCTGCTGAGTTTGTCCACAAATCAGGTCACCGATACAGATTAATGGGAGAACGTTTATGTTGTGTGGACAAATGGCTCTCTTGATCCCATCATTAACATGCCGTGAAAATTTCCAGTATCCGCAGCTTTTGGATATAGGCTAATTCTGTCCGTGTCATTGCACATCGCATTTGAGTCTGTGGGAACCTATTTTCTGGACTGCTCTTTAAAAGTAGTAAGTTCATCTGTGGCATACCTTTGAACCTCATAGAATGCTGACGTTTCTATCCAACCACAGCCGTATCATCTCAGAGCTTTGCTTCGAACCAGCGCTCGTTCGAGCTTTTTTCGGACCGAAAGTGGAAAGTGCGACTCGCCATATGCAGCTTTTTATCGATTACCAGTTTTCTGAAGCCGATTCAAGTGGGGTTTGCTTGCTGAACTCGGCTGTGAAGGCTTTTGCAAATCGCGCAGCTAGATTAGGTTCGCACATGCGGGTGACGTCAATCCTAGGCTTACCAGACAATTTGGTGCGGTGAAATCTCGTGTCGAAAAGCTTCAGTTTTGCACAAACCAGTGAGTGATCAGTGTCAAAGTCTGCGCTTTGATATGATCTGGTGAGAAGTACGCTTCCTATATTAGTGCGCCTAACAAGAATAAGATCAAGCTGGTGCCAGGGCTTAGAGCGAGGATGTTTCCAAGAGACCTTATGCTGTGGTTTTGTTTGAAAGAAAGTGTTACTAACACAGAGACTGAACTGTGTGCATAATTCTAAAAGGCGTAGTCCATTTTCATAAGTTTTACCTACACCGAATTTCCCGAGACAGTTTTGCCAAGATTCGTAATCCGCACCAACTCTAGCATTGAAATCACCCAGTACCACTACACAGTTTCTTTGTGGCACGTTTTTCAGGACTGTTGCGAGGTTGTAATAAAAAGCGTCTTTTTCGGCAGTCGGCGCATAAACGTTTACCAACGTAATGGTACCAGTAATGCACCTCAGATTTAGAGTCCAAATCCGTTCGCTCCCGCTGCTGCTCGGTTCTGTTGCTTTTAGAAGGTAGTTTCGAACGGCAAACCCAACTCCATGCAGTTGAGGCTTATCAGAACCCATTCCTTTCCAAAAATGTGTAATCACTTTCTGTTAGTATACCAGTGTCTGGTAATCGCGTCTCTTGTAGGGCAGCCACGTCGACATTCAGTCTCTTTAACTCATTGTTAATCACAACAGATTTTCTTACGCCTCTGATATTCTAGACATCGTCATGAAATCCAGGAAGCATGGACCGGACGTTCCAGGTTCCCAGTTTCAGAAATGACTTTTGTTTTTTAGTAGTTGCTTTCGCTGGTGCGGAAAAAACAGTCTGCTTGTCAGTTGATTCCTAATCCCCATGTACCCAATGAGGATAGCAGACCGTGGCGAGACGGCACCATATTGGCTGGGGACTGCCCAGCTTGAGGCGGGCTTGAGACCTGAAAGTCTCTCCCACCGTCGGAAGCAGCCCCAGGCGCTGAGCTCTACGCCAATCGAGCCATAGCTTTTAACCGGTATCTGCTGCTTCCCGTGTTATTATCCGCAGAAGCGGAATGGAGTGTCCTCTCCATTGGTGCGTTGTGATGTACGCCAGGGCAGTTCAAAGTGAAGAACTAGCTGTTGCCCACGCAGCAAGTGCTCCCTCTCCACGGCACCACCGGAACCAAAGGAACAGCTAGGCTGATACGTTTGGACAACGATGCCGTCGCAGAAGTTGGCGGGGCGAAGTTGTCAAAGCCGGGGCGGTTATAGGGATAAGCTCCCAATTCCAAAAATGCTCCAATGGCACGCGTCTCATATAGCCTCTGACAACCAAGTCCAGCTACTGGCCTGCACGCGTGGTCCTATGTGACCCGGCGGAACTGCTTCCACTGACAGGAGAAAGAGTGAAGGCGGCTGACTGGCGCCTCAAAACCAGCATGCTTCGGGCAGGTGGAGCTCGTAAGTCCATGAAGTCGGTCCACCTGGGGGAAGGAAAACCCTTATCTCCAACCTCCACTGCCTTGTGGCTACATCCAATCTTAGAAAAGGCTTCAGGAGTCAACCTCGAGGAAAAATCCAGAGCCGGAGTCCCGTTAGGCAGTCCGAAGTTTTATAACGGATTTACTGATCAATAAATGTAGCCTGATTGAATAAAATCATGATAGCAGTTCAACGAGAAGGAGACAAGTTTTACTAGCAAACTCAATCAGCAAGGATCAACCGAGGGGATGTTATCCATGAAGCAAACATTATCAGGAAAGACCGCATTACCGCAACAACACTTAATGTTGAAATCTTGAAAACAATACAGGTGATGTTATAAAAGCGGGTAATAGGATGCGATGATTGAACGCATGGATATGCAGGTGAATCTCACAAAACAATGATTAATTGTCGAATAAACTTACTATTAAATTTAAGTAGCATTATTCATAGATTTAGTGATAGATGATATGCAGGTAAAAAGCTATGCTTTACAAGACCCACAAAAATGTACATCGGGTCGGATGGTAAAAAAATATCAATATATTGTTGGATTATTGTCAAACGTGAAAAACATACTTGTCCATTTGGATATCTGGTGATTTCTTAAAAAGTCAACGGTTCCTGATTGTACCACGTGAGTAAGTAAACTGTTCCACAATTGCACATTGCGAACGGAAAATGCATAATTGCGGTAGTTCAACCTGCTATGCTGTTGGTAAAGTTTCGATTGGTGACCTCGCATATGTGCGCTATGGGAAAGATGAAACAAACGACTGCAATGGTGATTTGTTTGATTAAGCAATGTCCAAATGAATACTAGTGCTCCTCGTTTCCGTCTGTATTCAGCCGAATGCACAATAAATATTTTAAGTATCATTTCGTTTGGATAATTAGATAGTCCCAGGACGAGTTTTGTCGCTCTGCGCTGCGGAGTTTCCAATAGCTCAATATCTTTTTTCAACCAAGGATCCCATGTCGGCATAGCATATTCAACATGAGGACGGATGTACGTTGAAATCAATTTGCAGACAATATTGAGGTCAAACGAACCTAGGACTCTTCTAAGGAGACCCAAGTTGTTTTCAGCTTTGCAGGCAGCCAGTCGACATTGCATTGAGTTTCCTAAGTCTGATTGGATAATCACACCTAAATCTTTTTATGAGGTGGGTTTAATAACAGTGCGACCTAGATAATATTCTTTGCTCAACTTGCTATTGAGAGACAATAGGCTGCATTTCGAAGCATTCAGTGGCATTTCGTTGTCTAGGGACCAAGTGTAAATCATATCGAGATCCCGTTGCAGGTTCTGCGTGTCGGCTGTGGAGTTTGTCTTGCGCCAAAGCTTTGCGTCATCAGCGAAAATAAGCACCGACGACTGCAATACAGTAGGCAAGTCGTTTATATATATATTAAAAACAAAAGCGGTCCGAGGACTGATCCTTGCGGGACACCACGGGCAACTTTAATCGACTCGGATAGTTCGTTTTTGACTCTCACGTACATCTCACGAGATATCAACCATTCTTTAATCCATGCATGGAGTTTACCCTGCACTCCGTATGTGAGTATGTGCGACGAAAGTATTTCGAGATTCACACGATCGAAAGCTTTTGAGAAATCGATATAAATCACGTCCACAGAGTTGCCGTCATCCAGTAGCTCAGACCAAGATTCTTTTGCTAATAGTTTGTCAGGCAAGATCGTTTTTTCCTGAATCCATGCTGTGTCTCGGAGATTAAAATATTAATCTCAAAGTGATTCCGCAAAGCATCAGCTATTATGGACTCCATTACTTTTGATAGCACTGGTAATAACGCTATCGGACGATAGTTTAATGGATTATTTCTCTCGCCACCCTTGTAGATGGGACTAATCAGGGCAGTTTCTAGGTTTCTGGTACAAAGCTCTGCTCGAACATCATCGTGAATACGTCAGATGTCGGTATTACCAAATCGGAAGATGGAGTGTTTGGTGTATATTGTCTATACCGGGTGAGCCTGTTATCTTCATCGTCATTAATTTTGTTTGAACAACGCTAGGGGGAAACTCCACCCCGTGAAGAATTGGCAGGCTGCAGCTGTCAGAGTTTAAAGGCTGTCCATGGATCGACATTTGTGAGATAACGGATGCGAATTATGAATTAAAAGTCCCGATCGAATGCAGTTCGCGTACCGAAAGCTAAGTAGAATTGCACCCAAGGACAGAGACCAACACAGAAAATGCACCGGACGATAACATATAATACAAATGGAACAAGGATGGAAAAAGCATGCGGTTCAAAGTTTAAGCTGGGTTCCCGTACCTGTTGATGGTCATGCATATACACACCCGAACGAAGTTATACCTGGAGGCCAATGTTACATAGGGTTCGTACAACGAACGATGGTGTTTAAACAAAGAATCACATAGTGATTCCTGGTCACGCACTCAAGGTGCTAATGGATGACAAAAGCAATGTGTTGTTGTAAGTGCGGGGGATGTGAGCAACACACTGCTTTGGACATCGGAATATAGATTACCATGATTACAAATGCTTTTGAGCTAATCGTCTGCTATCTATATGGAGAAGAGGGCTGAACAATCTCGGTAGCAAAGGTATTTTAAGGTGTCAGATTGCCAGTCATGTGCCCAACACTCGTCCTTTCCAATTATGGACTTGTGACCGGGCACTTACTTAATACTTACGAAAAGAACATGCTTGAATGGCCGGTACAGGTGTTTTGTAGAGGCGATGAGAACTATGCCCTTATACGAAATCGAACGACTAATGCACAAAGAGAAAAAACATTAAGTGAATCTTAATTCTATTCTAGGCGATCAACCAGAATAATCGAAACAAGGTAATTTCCTGACAATAGATGGCGGTACAAAATCTTAGAGCCAGAATGTATGTATGTATGAAAGGACAAGCCTGATCAAAGCGGTGTCGCACAGTCATAGACTGCACCTGGGCTAAGATACTGTCAGGTTGCCGAGGCCTAGACAGAGTAGAATAACACAACAAAACAATCACTATGCGATCAATGAAATTCATGTATAACGGAATTGTTATGACTGTGTTGCGACATCAGCATCCGTTTCCGTCACTTCAAATGAAATCCCAAAGCATTGATTATGATAACCTATCGACGGATGGTTGCACTGCTGCTCACACGGGTGTCATTCTATTGTTATTGAAAGCGGAGGGTTATTGTGTGGGCGACAACAGAATATTCACGCATAAGCAAAAGGCTAAACTGATTGCGAACAATAATGGTCATGGGTTGAAACCCTATCTACCTGAGTGTGGGCTCATGTGATTGAGCAGGTTGGTCATGTCAGCCTTATCCAACTTGTTTACAATTCTTCCCCTGTTTCAAGCGCATGCGGATCCTGATCCTATTGTCCCTACCTGATAAGTGAGATCGAAATGCATGCAAATGGACATTGTTGTCGAATAATGATTAGCTTTTTAGCAACTGCAATAGTACCAATGACAATAACGCTGCCTCCGTTTTGCATAATCTTGTCTCGACTCCAGGAGCAGCCAATCCAACAGTTTAATTCCTGGAAAATAATTTCGTATCAATATAATTTGTTGGCCCAATATAGCAATCTCAAGTACATGATATTAAAATTATGCGCTGATTTATGTACACAACGATGAAGGTAATAAAAACTACTCTGAATAAAGGCTGTAGAAAAAATTATCAACTGGAATTCATTGTTTGAATTTAATGAAACATTGCTGCAGTGAAATACAAAAATATACTAAAAAATCAATTCAAAAGTAAAAGAGAGAGAAATCACAGATCTAAGGGTAGTAACAAAACAACACGTGCTATTTCTTGTCCGCTGGGCCGAGAGTTGAGTCTGACTTCAATGGAGCATCGTCTGTATAATACCGCTGCTTCATTGTCCGATACTTTTTAAGCTGATAAATTGCCTCCAGTTCTTTGACCACTTGACGACCATGGACAAGTAGCCGGCGAATTTCTTTCTCATCGTTAACATCCTGATATTTACGAAAGGCTGTGCGGATTCGATCACGTGCATAGTCGTACCCTTTTGGGTAATCGCGCGCCAGAT
Organism: Atriophallophorus winterbourni; assembly: GCA_013407085.1. Classification (NCBI taxonomy): domain Eukaryota; kingdom Metazoa; phylum Platyhelminthes; class Trematoda; order Plagiorchiida; family Microphallidae; genus Atriophallophorus; species Atriophallophorus winterbourni. The sequence goes on from JACCGJ010023045.1 coordinate 6,684, forward strand.
GGAGCAGCTGAAATTAAGAACAGTGAAAATTAGTTGTGTAAAGAGAGCGTCAGTAGTAATTATGACGTCGGTGACTTTTTCTCACCTCTTTATACAACGCGATGACCTTAGGACGTAATGGAGTCTGGAATTAGGAGAAAATTAAATGAAACGCAGAAAGATATGGTTAGGCAATCAATATGTCGAGAAATATTGGCCACATCGTACATGATTCAATAAATATCACATCTATCGCTGGGAATACCACGAGTTTGGTCCTGAAAAAACGAGCAACATTATACATTAAATGAGTGAATGTGAAGAATTGATTTGTGCAGCATCAACTGACCCGAACCTAGTGGGGTTTGCCAAATAATGCAGAACGATTACTATACACAATGAATCACTTATCTGGGTAGCAAGAACAGACTGTACCACAAGACAACCGAGATAAAACAAGCGTAAATTTGATCAAGAATAGATGTGATGTGATGGAATATAATAACTATGTAGGTCGGTTATCGTTAAAATTATCGTTGGCCTAAAAATAGCAAATGCACAAGTTAGCCAGAAGTGCACTGATAGACTCAATAAGGCCTCCATGATAGAATTATATATAGGTATGAAAGCACAAGCCTGATCCAGGCAAAGTGCCGCACAGTCAGACTGCACGTGGGCTAAGATACTGTCAGGTTGCCCAGGCCTAGACAGATATGAGGGGGTAAATAGAAATAGAAATGGCAGTGAGACTCCAGCGTGTACTCGCATGCAGCTCACTACCGTTGGCCAATCAATTTAGCACGATGTTAGCCGCACAGCACAGAAATGCTGCACGATTGCACATCCGTGCGGCTGGCTCCACGGGTGGATTAGCCGGCTTCATTGATGTCTCAAATACGCCAGTCCACGTACGTTGATCGGAGGTGAGATCGTTGCAGACAGTAATCTAGTCGCGTTCCCAACTGCGAGCGCCGTAGAGGATATGCAGTCCCAGGGCATCCTTCACAGTTGACAGCAACAATGGTCTAACACTCCTAAAAGATGGAGTATTCTGTGACCTCAGCGGTCACGACTCACATCCGTAAAGCAGTACAGGACGAATCGCCACTTTAGAAACACATTATCAACCCGTAACTTAAATTCCTCTTTCACCCGACCATTGGGTAAATTACCAAAACCGAAATATTTGAAGACTTGAACATATTCGATCGGGCAGCCCTGTACGTTCGATTGTGGGGTGCCTGCTGTAGCGGTGTAAAAATGCCTTGGTTTTACTGCATCTATCGCGAGGCTGACTTTTGCAGCTGAGCTACAAACGCCTTTGCGGCATTTCCGTCAAAAAACATCATCAGTGTAGTCGGGAATAGAGATCCGTTGAAACTTGAACCAGTAGATAGTCTGTTGATGCCTAATTTATAATCCAGTCAACAACATAGTTGAATAGAACTGGTGATAACTAGCAACCTTGCCTGACCCGTGTGTGCAAACTAAATTCGTGAGATTCTTCACCGTAGACGCGAACCCGAACCCTCGTAGAGTTATAATAGGCTCTAATTAGGCTAACAAGCTTCAAAGAGACCCATCCGATAGCATCATCATCGTCATCATCATCAGAGACAGCATTACACCGGTAGCATGTACCGAATGCCTAAATGCCACACAACTATGAAAAAGTAAAATCTTAAAAGATCAGGAAAGGAAAATTCGATAGAAGTGTAAGCACAAACAAACTGGAAAAAGGTGCCTACACCTCGAATGGAACATGCATTCAAACAAGTTTCGTGAACGAGTACAGCGACATCAGCATGGTAACTTCCTTGCGGCTTTCACTGTCATGCATCATAACAAGATTTCTCGTTGCTCTGCTTGACAACATACAAAGTTAAGCAAGCACTCCAAGAAGATGCTTAGTGCAAGACCGCCATTGAACACGGTTTCGGGACATAACCTGAAGCATAACTAACCACTGCAAAATTTAATCGCGAGGACCCCAGTCTAGATGAAGTGCTGCGCCGACTTTGGAAAGATTAATACAAAGGGTTTTTAGCTGTTTATTCTACGTGACGATTTGGCTACCACAAAAGTCAGGCTAATCGGGATGTGGCGTCACGAAAAGATTACGTTTGAGAAGTCGGTGGTCCGGCATCCGTAAAATATGACTCAACCAGCGTAGCCTATGCAGGTTGATCTGCTTCTCTATATCAACATTACTACCGAACAACTTATTTCATAGAGCATCGTTGTGAATGAGATTTTAACAGCTGACTCCTAGAATGTTGCGGAGACATCGGTTGTCAAATACTTGGAGACGCTGAATGTTTTTTAGGTAAGGTCCAAGTTTTGCACCCATACTTTGTAGATTCTACTTTTGAGTAACAGACAGTCCTTTCTGACGCCAGAGGTGACCTAGGTCGAGACCTTGTCATCTAACGATGCAAAATTATTGATACAACTACCGAGATACGTAAAACCATCTACAAGTTCAAGCGCCGGATTGTCAAGTAATAAGGTGCTGTCGATGTCCTGCAGCAAGACAGTGCACTTAGAGGGTGCAAAACGCATTCCGAATGGGGGCACAATATTTGCTAGATTGTTCAGTATCGCCCTGTGCATCTGCGTACGAGACGAATATCAAAACTATATCATCAGCATAGTCCACGTCGAGAAGATTGCCAACTGGCATTATGTGAACTACAAAAGTTGGAGCTCATTGGCTGCATAATTCCATGATGACATCAATTACAAATTTGAACAGAAAAGGAGAAAGCGGACATCCTTGTCGGACGCCACTTATGGTGGGGAATTTCGGTTGTAAACCCTTACGCATCCAGGTGTAGGAAGATAAAGTGTACGCAGTATGTTGACATATTTTTTCGGAACGCCTTTGCACAGCAAGGTGTCAAACAGGACATTTCGATCGATTGAATCAAATGCAACTTTGAAGTCTAAAAAGACTGTTATCACCGGCTGTCGATAAGTTTGCCGCAGTTCTAAGATCTGTCGAAGAGTAAAAATGTGGTCGGCACAGAATCTACCAGGCCGGAAGCCAGCTTGCTGCTTTCGGATCTGTGATTCCCTATGCAATGTAAATCTTCGAAGACATATGGACGCTGATAATCTCATAATGATAGGAGTGAGACTTATCCCACGGTGATTAGAGCATGAGCTTCACACTTTTTTAAATATAGGTATGATAACCAATTATCCTCCTCTCTGAGGGACGGGTTCTGACAACCACACTTCACGGGGAGATCTCCTAATGTGATGATTAGGATTTGGCCACCTTCTTGGAACAAAACAGGCGGTATGTCATCGAGGCCAGCAGCTTTGAATCGTTTCGTGGATTCGATAAATGCTTTAATTTCTAAACCATTAGGGGGATCATCATCATCATCATGAAAGCACAAGCCTAATCCAGGCAAAGTGCAGCACAGTCCGAGGTTACACGAGGGCTGAGATACTGTCCGGTTGCCCATGCATTAGGGGGACCTACGTGAACAGACCAAGGATCGCACACTGCTTTTCAAATGAGGGAATGATTCTGTTGTAACGACCAGCGAATCGTTCTTTCAAAATGTTTCGGCCTAGCGTGAGAGCGGCCAATTCTAATTAGTGATAAGAGTACCGTCTATTTTCAGCGATAGTCTCACTCACTCCTTTTTTCGTAGGCCCTGTCCATCGAATAAGTTGGAAGAGTTTTCGCACGTTACCGCATTATTTGCTATTTCCATTTGTTCGACCTTATTTAGCAACCATTTTTCTCTGCTCAGTCGTAAGCTCTTTTTAAATTCATTCGTCAAGCTTCTACGCTCGGTATTGTGTCCGGGACCATGAGGTATTTGGCGTAACTGGTAAAGAATTTCTATAGAGCGTTGTGAAATCTTTGGAGTTGATTGTATTGTCTCACAGGCTGATACTGCGGCGGATCGCATAATCCCTATTGTGTTCCACCTTTCATCGGCAGTTGCACACAGAGCAACTGGGAGTGAATTACGTAAGGTGGTCCTATAAATTTCTTGAACTAGTATCAGTATCACAGGGCGATAGTCGACCAAATCGACACGAGTGCCCAGATTCTTTCAGAGTTGTGCTTGAAAACACTCACCACTACTAGGATTGATTAGCAGGGAGTACAAGCGTGTGTACCTATGAAAGGACGATGGGAGAGGCTGAGAGAATTTTTCGACCGCAATGCGTTTCCCATTCGGAGGATTCGTACCGTAAAACTTTAACGTGAACCTACATCGCACAAGAACATGATATGAATTTATGCAGGTATTCCAAAATGAGCGGTAGTCCTCAATGCAACCTCTCCAGCGAGCACTTATGGCGATATGGTCGATTTGGGCCGAAGGTTGGCTTCCATCCGGCGAGCGCCATGTGGCACATTGACATCTTTTATGGCAAAAAAGTGCTTCTAATGATTAATCAAAATTGTCCACAGAATTATGTAAACAGTTCACCATTATCCATGCATTGACCTTCAAGATCAAACACAGTTCAGTTCAGTTCAGTTTGCACAGGACGATATGTGGCAGTCGCCAATCGAGCGTCCAGATTTCTTCCGGTGGTATGCCAAAAAGAGCGCCCACCACTTCAAACACAATAGGTTCACAGATTTCTTCTGGTAGGATGGTTACCTGGAATGTAGAGCAAAAACTCCCCTCACCAAAGGTGAGGAGACATTAGTGCATTTCAAAGACCAGGTAAATACAATATCAATACTCAATTAGGGGCAAAATGCAGGAAATAATGAGCTCCATACGGCATCAAGTCTATTCTTGAAACACATTACAGAGTTAGAGTTCACGACATCTTCAGGTAGGCAGTTCCAGTAGCTTACTACTTTTTCACTGAAGAAGTGCTTACGAGCATTAGACCCGACATGTTGTTTGGCCAGTTTCAGAGGGTGACCTCGAGTACACACATTGGGTGCGAGAACATACATTTCACCTGGTTGAATAGTACTAAAACCGGCCATGATCTTGAAGGTTTCTATCAGATCCCCACGCAGCCGCCTTCTTTTCAGTGAAAAGAGCCCTAGACTTAATAGCTTTTGCTCGTAAGATCTACCTGATTGCCCTTCGATCATACGAGTAGCAAGGCGCTGAACACCCTCAAGCCTTGCAATATCTTTTTCAAGATAAGGTGACCAAGCTTGAATGCAGTACTCCAGATGAGGTCTAACGACAGCCTTGTATATCGGTATGAAAACCTCCAGGGACCTGCAGGATAAAACTGATCGAAGGCGAAACAGCGCGCTCCTAGCCCGATGTGCAGCTGCTGCACATTGATCAGCCCATTTGAAGTCCGCAGAAATCTCTATACCTAAGTCGCGTACTCTCGGCACCCCAGTTATCACAAGTGTACCATCTGGGCCAGCTACCGCCAGCTTCTTGCCGACTTTCGACAAGAGATAGCTTTTTGAGAAATTAACTGGTAGATCCCATATAACAGACCACTTGATAACCTTTTCAATATCTTCAATAAAATCACTTTCGTTCGGTGATCCAATAAACTTGACATCATCCGCAAATATGTAGCAGGGACACTTAATCGCCGCTGCCAAGTCATCGATGAAGATAAGGAAAAGTAGCGGCCCGAGTACAGATCCCTGCGGAACTCCACTTGTAACCCTTACTTTCGGTGAGTACGTACTGCTCACCCTGACACGAAAGTACCTGTTGCTTAAGAAGCCTACTATCCAGTTCCTTAGAGGACCAACGATACCCATATAGCCTAGTTTGGTCGCGAGCAGCCTATGGTTCACTTAGTCGAAAGCCTTGCAGAAGTCCAAGTAGAAAACCTCAACCTGTTGGCCCTTATCCAATTTTCTGGTGACCTCGTTTAGAAAGCCCAAGAGGTTTGTTAGGCACGACTTTCCTTTAAGGAAGCCATGTTGAGCAGAGTCCAGCCACTTAAACTCAACTAAGTGCCTGCAGATCCGATCTCTGATCAGCCTCTCTAAGATCTTACACAGAATGACAGTAAGGCTTACCGGTCTATAGTTACAGACAGATGAACGACTGCCGCTTTTGTGTATCGGGATAACATCGGCGAGCTTCCAATCACTCGGAATAACTCCATGCACCAGCGATGCGTTAAAAAGACGACCCACGCTCTCAGCTAGTACGGGCGCCAAGTTTCTAATAAACTGAGGGTGAATACCGTCTGGGCCTGCAGACTTATGTGGGTTAGTGGCTGCAAGCTGAATTCTAATCTCCTCATTAGTGAAATATAGTACCTCGAGTGCAGCAATGCCATCCGATTTTACAGAGACTTGTGTGATAGGCGGGTCTATTTGGCGGTCAGTTCTCTGGACTGACTGAAAGTGTTTGAGAAACGCTAAAGCCTTTTCGACATCTGAAACTATATGGGGTCCGTTATCCTGTTGCAGGTTACCGATCCACTCGCGCGTTTTTCCTTTAGATTGGGCATAGCTATAGTAACGCTTTGGGCACTGCTTGATATTGCGTGCCAACCGTGTTTCAAATTCACGTTTCGCTGTGCGTTGCATAGCTACAGCCTTATTCCTCACTGTCTTATACTGTATCCAGGACCGTTGTGTCTGTGAAGTCGTATAGCTTTTCCAGGCACGATCCCTGAATTTAATCACCCGACGCATCGCAGGTGTGAACCACATTGGCTTGTTGCTCCGCTTGACAGGAACCAACGGAGCAAACTTATCTTGCAAGCTCGAGAGACAGCAATGGAGAAGCTGCCAATTAGCAGCCACATCTTCACCTGTGTATTGCGACAGGATCGTTTTAGCTTCTTCTGTTACAAGATCCCAATCTACACATTTGAAATCACGCCTCAGTTTAGGAGGAGGTTTGTCATACCTGAGTATTAGTTGAAAGCTTATCATAATATGATCACTCTTCCCTAGCGGAGGGAGGTATTCTACCTGTCGTACCATTTCACCACTCGAAGAGACTACAAGATCCAGTAACGAGGGTAAGCAACCCTGTCGAAACCTTGTTGGCTCAATGACATGCTGGCTCATAGCATGCGTGTGAATCCATTCGGTAAAGTCTTCAGACAATTTATCGGTGGAACACTGAGTCGACCATGATATGTGGGGTAAATTGAAATCACCCACTATAAAAACCTGGGACCCCTCGGAGCGCAATAAACTGAGATTTTCAAGCAGATTATGCAAATCCTGCAATTTAGCTTGAGGACTCATATAAACGCACGCTATTACCATTGATTGTTTATATGAGTGGATGACGCATGAGCATAGTTGAACGTTGTGCGTGCTAAGCCGAACGCTCGATTCTGTAGTTCGAAAACCAAGCCCAAGAAAAATGGCAACCCCGCCCCCATTTGTTTCACTAGGTCTATCGCATCTGACTACAGAATATCTGTTACTTATCATCTCGGGGATAGAATCAGTTTCTGATAGCCAGGTTTCCGACAGTGCTATTGCATGTGGCCGGAGCTCATGGGCCAGGATAGAAAGTTCGGACCACTTATTTCGGATACTACATGAATTTCCGTATAGCACGGTGGCGACGGGACCTAGCAAAACATTTTGACTCAATCCTGCTTGTTCCTCGGGCGTAGTACCCGAGGAGACAGCACGTTTTTTGGCGTGCTATTCTGGATGGATGAATAAACCTCAACCTCTTAAAGTATCGTTGTATTCTGAAGGTTACTAACCATCAGCTGCGGAATTGCGGGGTAAGTACTATGAACGACGTTCAGGTCCAAAGAACCCTCCGTAGTTTCTGCATCCGATACTGCCATATCTTTTTCCGAAAGACATTGCAAGCTGCCACTCGGCATTTCATGCAAAAGATCACTTTTTTTGTAGATCCGTTGTTGTTGTCGGGCACAACAACGTGTTTACCTTTGGTGATTCTGTCCAGACTATTATAACCTGCTAGGAATTTATCACGATCGTTCTGTGAGATAAATTCAACTAAGAGAGGCCTTGGACTTATGCCCGTCGCACCTTTGGTGCCCTTCCACACTCCTACACGATGAACGCGCCTGATCGCTGTGTCTGGACGCATTTCAACATTTCGGAGCAGATTTCTTATGCACGTCCGATCCAGTGATCTACGTGCTTTAGCCTCGCGTATGTAGGGTTCATCCTGATTAAGCACCAGGACATTACGAGATTTATCTCGAATCCCTAGACGCGCTGATTTGATCATTTCAATGTCCCTGGAGACTTTCTCGAGACTAGAAACGACAGCAGCAAGAAGGTTTGAATGGGAGGAAGGGAGCCCCCTGGTATTCAAAATCTTTTTCGATTTAGCCTTACTTCGTCCTTTACGGTGCTTTGAAGGCGATCCCTCTGCCTTGATAGTATCAGCTACAGCTTGAATCGACTCCCTATCCACTATATTGCTGTTTCGAGGCTTTTTGGAACGAGATTTTTTTCTCGTAATAACAATCGAATCTGCCTTCACTGACGGAAAAGCTTCTTTGGTGCTATCGCGTGGCTTTTTAGGACGAGAAGTTTTAGTCCCCGTAAGATTCGAATTGTTGGTCCTCGTTGTGCTCTCCCTCACAACTTCAGCATAAGATTTTTTACGGTTAGGCTGTTTTGGAGTGACAGGTTGCCCGGGAGAAGCGATTTTGGGTTTTCTGAGAATGCCTTTTTCGCGGCCGATTGGCACTCGCTGCACATCCATTGAAGCCAACGATGCGCTACATACACCTTATAATGCTCGGGATGTATTCCCGAACATTTCGGATGAGCCAATCTCTTGCAAGTATGGCACTCAATACCCTTAGCTACCTTTCGGTGACATGAATTCTTCACGCAACTAGCATTAATCATTGTATAATCAATAATGGAATAATGAGCCAGAAAATAATTTCAGAGAGCGTAATAGAGAGCACGTCAAATTTGAACGTACCGCCAAAAAACGAAAGCAGAAGGGATAAAATCCCGTTTGAGCTTCATCACAGTAATAGACATGGGTGACTTCTGCTGACAAGGCAAACCCTGATAGTAGAGGAACACCTTTATATTACTCCGGGGATCAAGTCCATCCGTCTCAACAAATGCTGATCCAACGCGCTTTTGAATAGCTGTTCAGATGGTAGAGACAGGAGCCCTTTCGGTAGAGAGTTCCAA
>JACCGJ010023047.1:0-18347 GCA_013407085.1 Atriophallophorus winterbourni
GTGCTTTGACCAAGAATCACTTTGTGATTCTGTGTCTGAACATCGTGGTTCGTTGTACGAACCCTGTGTAACAGTGTCATTCAAGTATAATAATGACATTAGTTTTATCAAAAGTAGCATGCAACACGAAATGAACTTACTTTTGGGATAACGCTGGCAACAAATATCACAGTCAGCTTCGGTTGCGTCAACCTGAGAATGGTAGCTTGATAACCCTATGAAAGTTGTTGGAGAAAAAGACATGTAACCACTAACGACGGGAACCACAAATTAAGATAAGTTTATTAGAAACGCTCGTCCGAAAAGATAAGTCTTGTCGAAGCACAAAAAGTAAACACATTAGCAATAATCGATGCATGGTAAGACGTCGATTTCTATAATTCGTAAAACGTCAGCTTACGATGCGTGCAATTAAACGTTTTTCAACTCAACGCCATTGGAAGTGCCTCCATTAAATGAACACAAAATTTGTCAGTGAAAACCTTTACGCCTGACCTTGGATCGCAAAAATAAACAATTTTGGAAGTCGATGCTCCGGCATCTACAAAACTACAATCAATCAGCGTAGTGTGTGCAAGTAGATCAGCTTCTTCATATCAAAACTACCAAAACTTAAATATGAATAGCATCATAACGTATACGGCGGTACCAGCTAACGACATAGAATTTAACAGATGCCGAATTAATGAACCAACTACAAATCGTAAAACGATCAACAATTTTCTAATAAAAAAGTGCGGATTGATAAATCGATCGACAGCAGAGCACTGCATTTGGTCGGCGGGAAACGTGTTCCCAATTCCCGCACAGGGCCGAATTAGCAAAGTCTATACACTTGCTTTTAAGTCAAAAAGAAGACCTGCGCCATCGGCACATTCAATATCGAGAATCCTAACACAGTGCGGAAAGTGAATTCTTACATTTCGCATGCTCTGGTGGCATAATTCGATCCTAGCGGGAATAGCAAAATTAAATATGAAGGGAGCGGGTGGACAGACGCTACTTGAGGTTCGGAGTTTTATTACTGAAGACATCCAGACGCGTATGCATAAAGTACACAGCGTAGTAACATGCTTGAGCGAAACACCTTTACCCGGAAATGCATTAAACATAACAAATCAAACTATTGAATCAAGCAGACGGCTACCGGAAACTATGGCGCAGTTCTAAGATCAGTAGAAGAATAACAATATGGTCGACAAATCCTCTACAAAGGCGGACGTCCACTTTCTGCGCCAGAGTCTGCCATACCCGATGCGATGTATGTATGTATGAAATGACAAGCCTGATTCAGGCAGTGTCGCACGGTCAATAGACTGCACGTAGGCTGAGACTGTCGAGTTGCCCAGTCCGAGATAGATATGAAATAGAAATGGTCGTGAGACTACAGCTTGTTTCAGCATGCAGCTCACTATCGGTGACGTATCAATTTAGCACGGTGTTAGCTGCACAACACAGGAGTATCGCATATTTGCACATCATGTGTGAAGGAGTGTAAGAGCGGTAGGAGGCCGGATAGCTTTCGGTGTAGCGCGGAAAGCTGTGCTAAGGATAATGTCAGAACAACGTATGGCTTAACGATTACTTTTTTTCCATGATCTGTTGAGCAGACAATTACAAAACGTGCATACATTGTAGTCACCAGCTGTGTGTCAGGATCCGCATGCGCTACCTGATGAGTGCAAACAGCACGAAACCGGTCGTGGGGTGTGAATGACGGAAAAGCATGCAAATGAATATTTTGAGACTTTACTATGTTTCGACATGTAACTTATTACCGGTGGCAAATCAATTTAGCATGGAATTAACCGTGAAGTACATAACTACCGGACAATCGCACATTCGTTTATTCATATTGAGTTTGTGATAGAAAATTCTAGCAGGAGGAGCATAAGAATGATCTCTCACGTTAAACGTCGTAATCTTGGCTGCAATTTAGCAACGATATTGCTGTAACATCATTGCAATTTTTTTCATTAATTCCATTAGTGTAATTGAGGGAATCTGGGACTATGGAGATGTGAACTAGAAGAAGTGCTAGAGTAAGGAGCAGTCGGATGAAATTACTGTTGAAGCTTGCTTAGTTGTAGTGGTTAAAAGCGGTTTTGAGCATACTCTTTGAATGTTTGGTATAGTACGTGGTTGTTTAGCACTTTTGGGTGCCAAGCACGTTCTACGTTTTTTTCGTTTAGTTTATATAAACAAGCACTCACCAGGTAAAGCGGAGGGATCCACGATGTCGGCTTCCGTAAAGGTTCTGGCCTTATCATGCTCGAAATAAAAGTCTGTCAGAGCGTGTTTGTCCCATTTAAAATGAGCGAGCAGCAAACGAAGATAGGTCGGGGGAACTTGGATAATTTGTCCGACTTCCTGTGTTATATCCGCCATGTGCTGTGTAAGTTGATTCGGGCTCAATATCTACGATGAGAATACGATAAGTTATTGAGGACAACGTCGCCAAGTACTAAACAAAAAGCGATACAATTATCGAACCGAATTGATGTCCAAAGATGTCTCACAAAAGTAATGAATAGAACATGTACATGATGTATTAAATCACAAGTGTAGATCCAGGCGAATTGTCTCAGAGTAAGAAACTGCACGTGAGCTGAGATGCTGTCAAGTTGCCCATGTCTAGACAGATAAAAGAAAATGACAATGACAATGAGACACCAGCGTGTTTTACACGCAGCTCATTACCGCTGGCAAAGCAATTTAGCACGGCATTACCTGCGAAGTACGGTAGTGCCACATAATCGCACATCCGTGTACAATGAATGCAATGGTTTGGTGTATGGCTTGATAACATTTTACTAGACTTTGTTTGAATTCAACTCAGTAGCGAAGTGTGACACGGATAACTGTTTTAGTAGTGACCATTTAAGTTTGTAGCGGATGCTTCAATACAGCAAAGACATTCAACATTTTGCCAGTGATATCACACGATGAAGATGTGAAGCGGGATAGTTTGGTTGGGTCCATAATTGTCTGCTCGCAAATACTTTCTTGCAGTCATATCTCAATGTCCCAAATGCCAAAAGAAGGATAAACGCATCAACTGAGAAACGAAACGTGACGTTTTATTAGAAACGTAACATCTTTACTAGACCCCCAAATATGGATTTCTACGTCTTTAACCAAGTGCAGGCCCATGAACATCCCAGCACGTAACTCATTAGTTGTTTCCTTTATTGTTAGCACTCGTAGTCTATCCAAAAATACTTGACGAGCGTCATCTGGTAAAGTCGGTGGATCGGTCGAATGCAAACAACCAAAGATGACACGGAACATTTTATCTTTGATTTCATTTTCGGAAGACTGCCTGCCAAGATCAAAACGACCTCGTTTGGTATACTCAGATTCAATTGGTTGGTTTTTTAACGGCACAGATGCATCACAGTCATAAACCGGTACCGTTTGTAATTTGCCATTGTCGGTGTTCCAGTGCGAAATTCTCCGCAACTTTTTGGGTACGACTACTCACTCCCCAAACATTAAATTGCCTTTTGAGATCCATGAGGGAAATATGGGAAATGACAGCTCCTATCTTAAAATTAGATGCATCGCTAGCACAACTGTTTGAAAATTTGGGTCATAGTGCATGAGTAGTAAATCGCAAATGAGTGCAGCCTTGACCTCATCGAAAGACCCCTGACATTATATTATTCAATGTCATTCATTTTCCTTCATTAGTAATCTATGCGGGCTCGGTAGGAACACACCCTAGCGTCTTATAAGACCAAGAAACGAGCGGGGCGGTTTGAAAAGACAAACCTACTTTTATTAGTCTGCTGGTATGCTTTTGATGGGCTCCATATTTTCCGGATCCGGGAGCCGACTGATTTTATTAATGATGAATTCCAAAAATTTGACGTTCTCTATCAGAACAGTACACTTTTCAGCACGTAGTCTGAAACCAGCTTTCTCCAGTCTATACACCACACTTTCCAATAGGCGTAGTAAGTCTTAAGGGCCTGAGCCTGTAATTGAGGTATCATCCAAGCACACCACTGCGACAGGGACGTCACATAAGATTGTGTTCATTATTTGCTGAAAAATGGCAAGTGTGGTCTTCACTCGAAATGGTAGTGGGTTGTACTGGAACAGACCAAGGTGCGTATTGATCTTTGGCCACTTCCAAGACCATTCTTCCACTGGTACTTGTGTACAAGCGTTGGTCAGGTCAAGTTTCGGTAAATATCAACTACCATGAAGCTTGGCGAACTAACCTTAGGGAATAAGCAGGGGATATTCATGAGTTTTAAGCCCGTTTGCGTTGAAGCCCGTTGAGAAGTCAGCATAAATACGTACTTTGACATTGGTTTTATTGACAACGACAACAAGAGCCAACCATTCGGACGCCTTGCTTTTGCAGTCCATTGATTTCTGCTTCAACCATTGCTTGTGAGGCATAGGGTACTGGAGGTTAGGTCTACATAGAGGCTTTGCTCCTTCTTTCAAGTGCAATGTTACCTCTGTTTTCGTTCAACATCACAGTCCCGGTTCAAACAGTGCTTTATGGTGCTCCTTTAATGCATCAAGTTGTCTTTGAAACACTGAACCGAAGAGTATGTACCAGACAATAGATTGACTGGTGGGCCTCCGCTTATACTTTCTATTGGCTGTTCAAATAAATTCACATCCATTATCCAATCCAGACCCCGAAAAATCGTTTTTTTTGAAAAGTGACTTCGTAATGAAGTTCGCCCTTCAGTTTATGAATACCACCCGAATCATCCTTTGCCGTGTGAGTCGTTTGTTCCATTTTGGGAGGGTCAGATTTGCACCAATTATTTGGAATAACAGGGCGATGACAGATGTGATATCTAATCGTGAAACCACTGGTCGCTCATTAATTTTAAGAGTCACCTGCTTTCGCATTGTGACACTTTCGATTTTGAAGGTGGCTGTAACTGTCTTAGTTTCGTTAGCCTCTCGTGGTGAATTTGTATGGGACTTTTTATGTTCCGCATGTTTATTAGTAGTCTTTGATTTGATTTGTTCAGGTGATTTAGACACATTTCACTCAACTGAAAACCATTGAATATGTTCTAGAGCGCCGAGTTGTTGACTGCTGGACAGTAGATCACTGATGGATTTCACCGACCTCCTGCTCTGATCACTGTTTTTCCGGCTGACATCAGATAATATTTTACAAAGAACTTCCTTCCCGTCGGTTATAGGATCACTTAAAGGAGCCTCCACTTCGCTAGATGTAAGACGTCTAAGGATACAAAGCAATCGTGACTTACTGGTGCGATTATCTTCCGATGGTTTTATATTGAAAGACTCGTGATTGGAGCAATGTCGATCTAACTTTAAATATTACATTCCATCATTTATCGGATCCGTTTTTGGCACTTCGTTGCGCTATAAATTATTGAAGTATCATTCATCGGTTCATTACAAATAGAATCAATCTCGTTAAGAATAGACTCGCAGTATAACCACAGCATTTGGAACAGCTCTAAACGCTTCAATTTCCACAATACCGTTTGAAATAGTAGGCTATCCCACAGGGCAGAATCGTAGTACCATCTAGAAGTATATTGATTCTTCTCATATCGTTGATGTGACGGTGTTGTTGAAGATTCACGATGATATGGTGTTTCATTCGTGCGTTTGGGCCTTTCTTTACTTGCGAAACGTTTCTGAGAATTGAGAAGATTCCTTTGCAGGTGGTTATGTTCGGTTATTAGAACTATCTTTGGATGTGAGTAAGGGTGATTTCGGTAGACTATCAGCTTATGAGGTGACTTTTTGAATCAGCTGATGCAAAGAAATTTTGTTGCTTGCTTATTTGTTTAATGATGCGGTATTTTGAACGACGGAATCTTGTGATTCTTGCTCATGTTTCGAGGTTAAGGCAGGGCTAAAACTCAAAAGGTAGAAAAGTTGTTGTACATGTTCTTAGAGGTTGGTAGGATCTTCCATGTTTTCAATTTGGCTGTATGCAGTTTGGAACTACACGGAAATGTGCAGTTTCGTCAACATCCTGCACTAGGTACCCCAAAACGGGATTGTTATTTCGTAGTTTATTCAAATACGCTGGATCGGATGTCAGTCTGTGGGCTAACAAAATGATTGTGTATAATGCTACCAATTAAGACGAACCATTTTTGTTAGTCTACTGACAGAAGGCTGATTCGTGTTTTCTTTCCCCCGTTAAAATCATCGAATGTTAAATAGCCATATAGTTGTTTCTCTCTCTCTGATTCAATGCACCCGGATGTTTCAGACATTCGTCTAGTTCGGGACCAAAAGATTTCCTTATAACGGTTAAAACATCAATCATAAGACAAAGCAAATTTGCAGGGGATATAATTCTAGATACCTTCAATTTGGCGAGGGAAAGTGATCTTCTGAACCAATCGCATAAATAAAAAACGAAATTGATAAACTAACGCGAATGACACGCAGATGTCAACCTCCCAAACATTGCAAGTAAATCCAAAACTGAAAACCAATGTTGTCAAGCCACTTGTTCGAAATGAAAAGCCAAAATATTTCGAAAAGGCAGGTGTCACTGTACCGCGAACACTCGCGCAGACAGCCGGTCTCGAGTCGCGAACGATCATCTAATCGATCAAGGCAGTGCCGGTTCGCCAAGACGAAGGTTACTCATATTTGGCTTACGACATTTGCGTCATGGTCAGGAAAATAAATAACAAATGAGCTAGACTATGGGATGTTAAGGGGCTTGCGGTAGGTTAAACAAATAGAAAACCATCTTTGGGGTCTTGTAAATAGGTTGTTACGCTCATAGTTGAATGGTGCATTCTTATTTGGGCATTTGCGGACAGTGGGATCTGACTGCAACAAAAAACTGCGCAGATGACGTAGTTTCGCATATATACATACGCACGCATACTTGATACGGCCACTATTAGCTCATTTATCTAACAGCATTTTATTACTCTGCTGTTATTCAATGGTTGTTTAGATTGAAAAATCCAAATAAGTTATAGCAAGGATGTTACTTAATGTAATTATGGCATGAAAGCACAAGCCTGATCCAGGCAAAGTGCCACAGTCAGAGACTGCACGTGGGCGATATTACTGTCAGGTTGCCCAGGCCTAGACAGATACAAGAAATAGAGAATAAAGATGGTAGTGAGACTCCAGCGTGTTTCAGTATGCAGCTCACTATCCGTGGTCAATCAATTTAGCACGGTATTAGCCGCACAGCACAGAAGTACTGTACGATTGCACATCCGTGCAGATCACCAAAAAATTAAATGCACGAAAGTATTGATGATAATATTTGCATGAATGTTCAGTACCTCATATTCGGCAACTTCGTTTTCAGTATAATAAGGAACATCATTTAAATTATCGTCACTTTGATCGGACAAAAGAGAATCGCTTTGTTCCCCGGAAAGCAGCGAGTCGTCCGATTCTTCAACTTTCATTCTAAATGAGGGGAAATAAAGGAAGGTTATTTGTGGGCAAACAGTGTATAGCGGCTATGGCAATTTCCATATTGCATATATTGATATAAACAATTAAGGATAAAGTAATTTATTGAATAAAAAAGCTAAATGGTTTCATTCGCAAGGCAACGTATCATGCAGGACACTAGGAGCGATTAAACACATTGACAGCGCCAGTGTGGGTTCCTCATTAAATCGCAAGCAGTATAATTGTCAAAGCCATCATTCACTTGAATCAGGTTAGGTACTGGCTACTGTTACTCCAATGTCGTTTAAATCTAAAGAATCAGATTCGAAAAACGATTTTCCATTTGGTAGAGGAAAGGATAAACTCAGAAGACGTGGCAAAATTATTGCTGGGAAGGCTGATGGATGTGAACGGCGAGTTGAAAAGTCCGTGGCATTGCTATCGAACGGCAGTATATTTGACGACCCAGAAAACATCTGGTCAAAACTTCTGATGATTATAAATCTTGTGAATTTATGGCTAGACTAATAAAGTGATGCATCGCAGCCGGATGCTGGGTATGCATGTACTTAATTCGAGGTCTGTGCCAGAATGTCTTCAAAGTATAAAACGCATTACGCGCATCATTGACTCGATTACCGAGGATAAGCGATGGCTGATTGAACACTGGAACGTAATCAGTCAGATACTCTTGTGTGTACAACAGTAGGACAGGAAATGTCTGTTTTACAAGCGTATAGTTTAAGATAGGCTATTATGAAAAAAATATGATCTAGGAGCGCATCAACATTTTCACTGAGGAAAAGGTCAACTGTCTCAAATACGCTGGCAATGAGGCTATTGTAACTAGAAACAGTTATTCAGATAAATTTACTACCAGGTTTGTACAGAGATTCTTGTTTTTAAATGAAGAAAAAGCGTGTAGCACTTTTGCTCACGAATTTCGGTGCCGACAAACGTGACGATTTATGTAGCGATAATTAGCGATCTAAAATCGAATCTGCAAACTTGTTAGGTATCTAGGCGTCACCATTTCCGATAACTTAACATGAAGTCATCATTTTAAATAAACATATATGTATCAAAGTACAATCCTGATTTCAGGTAAAGTGTCGCACAGTCATAGACTGCGCATGGGCGGAAATACTGTAAATTTTCCCAGGCCTAGGCAGATATAAGAAATAAAATAAAAATTCAATGCTTAATAAAGAACACAGGCTCTAATTTTACTTAATCTGTTTTCGTTTTCTTTGCGTGAGACCTAAAAGTATCTATGAGTTCACAATCTATTGTATCTTTCCTAATATTTTATACTGCTCTCCTGCAATTTTCCCTCACATCTATCGAAAGACTGTCAATAATACGTTAGGTCAAAATTATTTCTCGCGCAAATTCAATCTCCTGCAAACTCATCTTGAAAAATATAATCGGACAACACTTCTCACTTTGTGATCAATTTAGAAAAAATACTCCTGACGATAATTCCCACCAACTCCACTCAGAATTAAATAAATCTCTATCTCTTTTTCAACAACTCGATCAAAATACACTATACTGCTATACCTAACATCTCTATATCTGAGATCTTTCAGACCCTTCGCCGCAAGAAATATATCTGCCAAAAGGAGGACGCCATTGAACAATTGATGCAACATAGATCTCGTTGACATTTTGTAATTGTTTGTCGCGTTTGTGTAATAAAGATTAAAGTAAGGTTTAAATTTCGAATAAAGGTTTTACATTTTTCGTTTTATTTATCGTTTGCGAGTCTATATCAGATACACACTCAGTGTTTTGTTCGTGTCAGTTCCATGATCCAAATAACACGATCAGAACCCGTATCCCTGCACGGATATGCAATCGTGCAGTACTTTGTGCTGTGCGGCTAATGTGCTGAATTGATTGGCCAGAGGTTGTGAGCTGCATGCTGAAACAGGCTGGAGTCTCACTACCATTTCCTGTTCTTTTACTTTTATCCTAGTGAGCAGGCTGGTGGCGTAAAGTAGACACAATCTTTATACCTCTCCATGTTGCATATAGGTTTAATAATACCATGTTTCCATTCCTGTGGCAAGACCCCTAATATTACAGATTTTTTAAACAATCTAACCTGCGGATTGCACAAGACCTCTGAGAGTGCTCGTAAAACCAACGGATAAATACTGTCAGGTCCTGGCGCGGATTGTGTGTCTAACTGTTCAAACATGAGTCTAACCGTCTCTACATCTACATAAAGATCAGAAAGGACCTCACTGTTCTGAAAGACAGAAGGGGGTCACTGTCTTCGAGACAGCACACGGAGGCATATTGCTTAACCATGGATTCAGCTTTCAAGCCATTATCAGTAATGGCTACCCCATTATTATCTATCAAATTATGGATATATGGCGATGGTTTTGTGCGGCGACGAATGTATGCGAATAAGGGTTTTGGTGTACAAGTAGACTCGTCAATCAATCGCTGCTCGTACAATATACGTTTTTTTACGTTTTAATGCCGTGTAGAGGTTTCTAGCTTGCCGATAATTGTCGTAGTCAGTGGCGTTTTTCCGGCTTACGAATATCGACCACAGCCTCTGACGCTGTCGCCAAAGTTTCCGAAGCGCCTTGTCAAACCAAAGGTGATCTTTCGCTTTACGACTACGTGTGGACAACGGAACAGCCACCTCAATAACTGTCCAGATGTTATTCCGGATCACCAGCCAACAATCTTCAACATCAGCTGATTGATCGAAAGACCAATCGAGAGATGATGCAACATCACGTATCCTATCCGCGTCTGCATTCCAAAAATTCATTCTGGGAATGGGATCGGGTGCCAAGCCAGTTTTACGTTTCAAAATAAAACTTAAGATGGCATGATAACTACAACCTAATGGAGCTTCAATCCGAAGCTGACTAATATAAGACTGCGTTGGAGTGAATACCAAGTCTAAAATGGACTCGCACCCAGTAGGTCCTACTGGTGTCGGCTAACATCGTGCTAAATTGATTGGCCAACAGTAGTGAGCTTCATGCGGAAACACGCTGGAGTCTAATTAACATTTCTATTCCCCTCATATCTGTCTACGCCTGGGCAACCTGACAGTACCTTAGCCCACGTGCAGTCTCTGACTGTACGGCACTTTGCCTGGATAAGACATGTTCTTTAATACCATCATACCATACCATGTTGCACGGATGTGCAATCGTGCAGCATTTATGTGCTGTACGGCTAACATCGTGCTAAAGTGATTGGCCAACAGTAGTGAGCTGCACGCTGAAACACGCTGGAGTCTCACTATCAGTCCTATTTCTATTTTGCCATGCTAATACAGGAGAGCAATTGGGGTTCTCCACCAAAGCCGTGAACGATGACGCAGGATTTTGTACCATCAGCCATGGTGAAACTCTTGCATTTATTACTATTAAATATCATAAGCGGCACTGGTATTTTTGACTTCGATGATGCCAAAGGATAATGGCATCATCACAAATCAATTGAATCGTACATCATAGGTTATACGATGCTTGAGCCTGTTCGATGTGTGCTCTTTTGCGTTAAAGTTTTCTGATAGGACGCCTTCGAATCGGAAACGCGTTGAGGTCGAGAGATTCTCTCAGCCTGCAGTCCAAAAAATTTATAGGACCAAATTAAGTAACTCACTTCCAGTTGCTCTGTGTGCAACTGTCGATGAACGATGGAACAAGATAACAGGGATTATGTGGGTCGCCGCAATATCAGCCTGTGGGACTACAAAATCAACAAAAGGTTCCACTGGATTTCACAGCGCTCTATAGAAATTCTTCACCAGCGACGCCAAATATCTTATGGTCCCGGGCACAATACAGTGCGTAGGCCCGTGAGGAAATCGCAAATACTGGTGATTACGTATGAAAACTCTTCCAACTTATTCGATCGACGGGTGCTACGGACAAAAGAATGTGCGAGACTATCGCTGAATTTGACGGTACGCTCATCACCAATAAGAGTTGCCGCCTCTCACGATGGGCCGAACATTTTGAAAAACATTTCAGCCGGCCACCAGCGAAGGATTCATTGCTTCGTTAGAAGCAGTATGATCCTTGGCTTGTTCGCGTAGATCCCCCTAGTGATTTAGAAATTAAAGCATCTATCGAATCATGAAAAAATTCAAGGCTGCTGGCCCCAATGACATACAGCCTGTTTTGTTTAAGGATGGTGGTCAATCCCTAATGAATACATTAGGCGATCTCCTCCGTGAAGTGACGTTGTCAGAATCCGTCCCACGGAGTTGGGATCAATCGTGGGATAAGTCTCACTCACACCATTACGAGGGCTTGACACCCTGTCGTCTATCAAGAAGAAGAAGAGATTAATAGCGTCCATCTGCCTTCGAAGATTAACATTGCATAGAGAATCACAGATCCGAGAGCAGCAAGCTGGCTTCCGACCTGGCAGAGGCTGTGTCGACCACATTTCTACTCTTCGACAGATCTTAGAACTGCGACACACTTATCGACAGCCGACAAAAACCATTTTTAAGACTTCAAAGGAACTTTGATTCACCCGTTAGAAATGGTCGAAAAGTCGATCGACTGAACCGAAATCGTGGTGGCCACACCGTCACATGGCATAGGCAGCTAAAAACCCTTACTAGTAACTTTTCCAAAGTCGGCGCAGCATGTCTGCTAGGCTGGGGTCCCCGCGATCAGATATCGCAATGGTTAGTTACGCTTCAGGATATGTCCCGAAACCATGTTCAAAGGAGGTGTTGCACTAAGCATATTCTTGGAGTGTTTGCTTAACCTTGTATGCTGTCAAGCAGTGATGAGGAACACTTGTTATGATGCATGGCTGTGAAAGCAGCAAGGCAGCTGTTGCGCTGATGTAGCTCTAATCGTTCGCGAACCTTGATTGAATGCATGTTAAATTCGAGGTGTAGGCAATTATCCCAGTTTGTGCTTACTCTTCTAAAGAATCCGTAGCAATTTAAGTCCCACCATTTCCCATCTTTTCGGATTTTAATTTGTCATGGTTGTGTGACAGTTAAGCATTCATTACACGCTGCCGATGTACTACTGTTTCTGATTATGATGATGATGATGATGATGGGGATATGTTAAAGATTTGGGTTTCTATTTGGCGCACGGCCTGAAGAAATGGTTCAACACTTATCTACTCGGATGATACGATTCATCAAGCACATGATTGTAGATGTCGAACATTTGAATAACATATCTTGACATACTGTCGAATGCGCATTGATTAATCACGGTGTTTCAGAGAAGTTATTTTGGACATATGCCCAGTTAGCACTTCCTTTTCGAAATCAAAGAAGCGCATACCCTAGGACATCCATATATCATACCTCGTGTGTTTTGAGAGGCGCGTCATCAAACAGTAGAACTAACTTCGTGCAATTTGCACAGCAATTCGTTGATTTTGATTCACCCGTATTACAACCGTTTAGCTTTTAATACTATTTCGTTCTTACCGTATTACAGGGTACGTTGTGAAGCCTTTTTATTCAAACCTCTGTAAAACGCACGCAACTTGACTTTAATAGTATCATTAAATATTATGCTTCATAAACATTTTGACTAGAAAGACGAAATTACCTACCGTCTTCACCGTATCTTGACTGACCCCTCCCATCCATGCAACTCCCAATTCGTTCCCTGCCCGAGCACCAACCTCCAAGGACATGAGCTCAAACTGTTACATCAACAGAGCAGGCTTCAATTTTGACACAACGTTTTCTCTGTGAGAGTTTGCAGTTAGTAAACACTCTTTCAGACACTTTTTGAAACCGTTTCTTTCGGTTCCTTCAAAGGTCTCCTCGATTTCCACCTCCATAAAATCTTCAACTCCCAAGATACCTGTACCACGTGAACACTATTTTCAACTTTTTTCACAACCCGTAACGGATTTTCTTTTACAACTCACTAGCTCGTGGCAACGGAAAGTTCTTTTTCTGTGCCATTTGAATTTTCGTCATATTCCCGCTAACTCTTTGCGATTCTTAATGCTTTTCCAGATCCCTGTATCGGAATTCCTGACGTTTGCGTTTTAGATTGAACCTGTTCTGGAGGATGTGGTGGGTAGTTGTGTCCCGGGTTGACGCCCTACCTGTCCAAATGCGACAAAAATCCATTGATGATGCAGGCTAAACGCAAATGTGGCACACTATAAGTCCTTGAAACCTCAAACATTTTTTTCTTTGCTTTTTCGGCCGATCGCTCAATCTACCCTACGGTTTGTACAAGCTCTTAGCTTCTAAAACCGTAATAAACTATTGAACTATTGATCAATAGATAAAGAATCAATAGTTTGGATTAGAGGTATAAAAAAGCGGGGGATCTTTGTACAAAACCGCAGGGTGGATGGTGCGTGGATCGAAGAAAAGAATAGTAAAATGTTCGAGTTTCCAAGGCCTATAGCGGGCCACAATTCGCGTTAAACCGGCACCAGCAGTGGTTTTTGTGGCATTTGGGACAGATAGGCGTCAACCCGGGACAACCGCTACCCACATCATCCTCCGGAACAGGGTCAGCTGAGACGCGTGGCTTGGACTTCCGAGACTGGGATCTGGAAGAGCAAGGAAACTGTAGAAGTGTTAGAGGGGTAGTGACGAAAATGCAAATGGCACAGAAAGAGAACTTACCGTTGCCACGAGGGGGTATTAGTGTCTTGGGAGTGGGAGATTTCATGGAGGTGGGAATTGAGGAGACCTTTGAAAGAACCGAAAGAAGCGGATTCAAAAAGCTTGCATGGAAGAGCATTCCATGGACTGCAGACTCGCACCGAGAAAAACCTGCGGCGACATTCAAGTCGGCTTTGCTGATGTAGCAATTTAAGTCCATGTCCTCGGAGATTTGTGCTGATGGATGGGACGAGTAGGGAGCTGCATGGATGGGAGGGGTCGCTCAGTATCCGGTATGTAAGTATCATGTCTCCACGGAGAAGACGGTACGTAACGGAGTATGTGTTTAAACGGCGTAATCTCTCCTCGTATGGCAAGTGGCGCATACCGCGGACAAGCTTTGTCGCCCGCCGTTGGGCGTTTTCGAGGAGTGACATGTCCTTGCATAGCCACGGCCGCCAAGCCTGCACTGCGTATTCCAAGTGTGGCCGGATGTAAATGTTCCACAGAGTCGGGAAGAGAAACCGGTCGAACTTGCCGAGGGCGCGGCGAAGTAGGCCGGTGTTGCGGTTGGCTGCAGCTGCTGCACGTTCGCATTGTTCTGAGCAACCAAGGTCTTGCTGAATGATAAGTCCAAGATCCTTTTCTTGCCGAACGCGTTGAAGTGTTGTTTGCCCCAAACGGTAGGTAAAACAAGCTGAGTGGCGGATGGGGAGAACGCTGCACTTGGATGCGTTGAATGGAAGATAGTTTCGTGAGGACCAACAATGTAGGCGATCTAAGTCGTCTTGTAAGACACGGGAATCATCAGACGATTTAAGAGAGCGCCAAAGTTTGACATCATAAGCAAAGAGGAGGAACGGGGATTCAATGTCTTGTCCGATATCGTTGATGAAGATAATGAAGAGTCTTGGACCAAGAACCGAACCTTGCGGCAAACCACACTTGATTGGGAAGGGGGCTGAGTAGCAGTCGCGCACACGAACACAGAGAGAGCGATCGTATAGGAAGTATTTCATCCATGATACCAGGGATGATCCAACGCCGTAGGAAGCGAGTTTAAGGAGAAGGATGTCGTGATGCACACGGTCGAATGCCTTGGAGAAATCCAAAAATATAACATCGACACCAGTGCCTTCGTCGACGGATTTCGTCCATTCATCTCGTGCGAGAAGCAAATTAGAGGTGCACGAACGTTTGGCCCGAAAACCGTGTTGCTGTTTGATTAGAATCCGATTCGTTTCGAAATGTGAGACAATGCGGTCGGAGACAATGCTCTCCATGACTTTAGAAATCACTGATAACAGCACGATAGGGCGATAATTTGCAGGATCGGACCGACTGCCGCCTTTAAATATAGGGCTTACAACACCCTCCTTCCAGGCGTGTGGAATGGTAGCCGAGTCCAAACAACGTTGAAAGTAAGTCGCCAGTAAAGGAGATATATGTGCTGCGGCTACTTTCAGGATTTTGGGATGGATGCCGTCAAGTCCTGACGATGAGTATTGTCGCAGACACAGAATCTTCCGATGAACTGCCTCAGGGGTGAACTTTAGTTCCGGCATCTCTTGCACGTCGCGCGAGGGAAAAGAAAAGTGGGTAAGTTTCGCGGGATATGTAGGGTTAAAAATAGGAGCGTATTGTTGCGACAGCACAGTTGCAGCTTCCAAGGCGGTCGATGTGAGGCCGTGTGCGCTGACTAGGGATGGAATTCCTAGTTTGACCACGCGTCTTTGGTTCACAAGGTGGAACAAGCTTTTTGGTTTCTCCATAAACTTGTTGGATATATGCAATTCATATTGGGTCTTGTCTTGGCGGCTGAGGTATGTACAATAGTTTCGCAATGACCTGTAGTTTTCCCAGTCATTTTTGTTTCTTCCTGTCCGATAACATCGCCATGCCAGGTTTCGCTGTGCTATGGCTTTCTTCGTTCGGCTGCGAAGGAATGAGCCCGGTTTCTTATGATGAAAAAGCTTCTCGTGGCTGGCAGCGCGCAGCAAAGCGTGCCAGTGAGTGAGAAACGTGGTCCAAGCAACATCGATCTTGTCAGACATTAAGAAGTCCCATGAATTGGCAGCAACAAGTTCGTGGAACAATCCAATGTCGGTAATCCAACGAGTTTGTGGGCGGGTTTCATTAAAGTAGTCCATGAATGTAACGAAAGTGAATGTCAAAACAACATGGTCACTATGGCCGAGAGGAGGGGTAAAGGAAAGATTCTCGATCATTAACTCTTCATTTGTGATGATGAAGTCCAGAATGGATGGTGCATTCATGTCCCGAAACCGAGTTGCTTCACGAACGTGGTTGTACAATGGATAGTCTGCCAGTAAGTCAGACAGTTCAGCGGCAAACGGTTGAGAAACAAGGTCTCCACAAAATCTAGGACAGTTGAAGTCTCCCATTATTAGGATGTGGGAAAATCGTTTGTTTAGAGCGTGCCGAAGTGAAGAGATAAGGAAGGAATCAAGCTGTGCATGGCTACTGGGTGGTCTATAAACAACCGCAATCAGGACAAGACTGTCTTGTTTGAGTGATATTTGGCACCATAGAACATCAGAGTCACATAACGCAGGGTCGCTTAACGGTTCGCAACGAAGTGATTCATGATAATAGAGCAGGACACCACCTCCCCTTGTTGCACGATCCCGTCGAAGTAAAGACATATTGGGGAGGGTAAGTTCCGCATCATGAACTGCGCTTGATAACCACGTCTCAGTAACGGCTATTAGGTCCCATGAGCACAGGGAATGGCGGTAACGGAGTTCCGGGAGTTTGTTCAGGAAACCAGCAGCATTTGTGTAACAGCATGAAAGGCTGCGTGATTGTAAAGTATGCAGTGTGGTGATAGGGTGTGCAGTTATTCCGCCGATCACACTGAAACCGGCTGCGGGGAGTTTTTTGAAGCGGTCGTGTGAAGTTCGTCAGCAGACTGATTTGTGCTGGGTATGACTGAGGGTTGCGGACGAGGTCTTGGTTTGTCAACTGCGGAGCGAAGACGGACCTCTGTAGGTGCAAAGCGTTTGTTATCATACCACAAGCGCAAGGCAGTATTAACCATATCTTCGGATTGGAAGGTAATTTTCAGAATACGAGGGGCATTACCCTTGTAGCTGGAGGACGTGGGAAGGCGTTTCACGGCAGTCGTCAAAGTTCCGAGAATTTTGCTGAGTTCTTGGATGTAGCGCCACTGAGAACAGTCGTGTAGAGTGTTCTTAGCTAAGTCATCATCTTTAAGTTCAGGCACACCGTGAACAAAAATGCTGCGTTTATCGTTCGCCGATTCCCAATCGTAGCCTTCTTGCTTTTGCATCTGCCTCTGAGGCCAAGGAACGTCTGGAAAAATACGAACAGGCAAATTTGTATTTCGGAGAAGGTGGGCCGAGAGCAAGACCTCTTCAACCTTCTCCGGGGAGTCAAGGGTGATTCTGAGTAGACGTGGGGCATCCGCGTGGGGCGAGTTTGGGTGTCTGGAAAGAGGTACTAAATAAACCGGGTCTACATCAAGTTTCAGTTGCTCACAGAGAGCTCGCCATTGTGTGACATCATCTTGCCTGCGTGCTTGGAAACATGGAGATACACTTTCCGGCATATTTGTGCATACAATGGTAAGGGATCGTGTGTTCTTGTGATTGGCTTTTGGAGCTGCAGGCAGTTTCCCAGCCTTGTTTGGTTTTGGCTTTACCTGTGAAGTAGTGTGTGATTTTGTTGATCGAGTCACACTTGGCAATACCACATCATCCTTAGGACTTGTGCAAGCAGGTGGGGAGTCCGTTTCCAGTAGAGACTCGAGGCGTAGGAGTCTGGTGACAATAGCACCATACGGGTCCGGAGGTGATGATTTGGAAGCGTTAGCTGTTACTTCCGCGTAAGTAGTTTCCCTAGGGGGATCCTCAGCTGGTTTTCGATTCGATGATTCGTTGAGAACGAAAGATGTAGATGCTTGTCTACTGCGTTTATCGGCAAGTTTGTCCCTTCGATGCCGGGCTCTACAAGCAACGCAGAAGAAAAATATTTCTTCATTTGTTTGAAGTTTCAAAGAATCGTAAAACGACTTCGAGAGTTTCGTGCATCGCAAGTGCTGCCAAGCATCACAGCGATCACACTGGATGGCAGGATCGTCATTATTAACATCCTGGCTACATTTTGCACATTTGTTTCGTTTAATTATTGCATCAATGCGGCCCATTATGCAGAAATATTGTAAATGTATTCAGTTATGAGAGACAAATAAGTATTCGCGTAACAAAAATTTGAACGGAAGATGAATCAGATGAATTGCAAAATAAATTGCAAATAAATCTTTATCAGAAATTCAACGAGGTAAATTCGTATCGCGCGC
>JACCGJ010023048.1:0-11469 GCA_013407085.1 Atriophallophorus winterbourni
GCTGGTATTTAGTCTATGAGGCATACCTGTAAGTCATACAGCATGAACCTTGCTTTCTCTGCTTGCACGACATTGATTCTGAGTAACGAAATGATATGCAACACAAGCCCTTTGAACAGAAGCTGTTGTGATAGTAACATATTCATTGAAACTAAGAATTTTATTATAATCGATTTCAATTTCTCATGTTTCAGCTAATTTAACGTAAATGAGAATTTGCAATGACCGAGAATAAGGCGTTGTACACTGATTTCAAATGCGATAGATTTTGTCACTGAGGCCTAAAATAATCTGTATGATATATAAGTGATAATTATCAAGTTGTTGAATCATCCAGAATATATCTGCGACGCGAAATGGTATTTCTTATCTGTTGAAAATAAAACTTTGCGGATGCATGTTGTCGAAATCGGCTGTCATAAATCCAAATTTATATTACTCACAATTTTTTATCTTTCTGAGTTGTAACATGTCTTCAAAATACTACCAGGTTGTTTACATATCTAATTTTTAAACGACCGATATCTTCCACAGGTTTCCTTGTTTATTAGGTGAAGTTTATAAAAGATGGGGTGTATCAATGCATCGTACTTATTGCCAAAACAGTGTTCCAAATGGAATCAGCATACACATGAGCAACGGACGGTGTTAAACTACCAACTGTATGATTAAACTAGTATAGTTAAATTTTCACTGGAGGAGGCCTGAATAGTGCCTCAATTTAGGCGAACTAAAAGCGAGGGTTAATCGTAAAAAAATGAAATTATAAATTTAGCCATACGTCATTTAATTCTGATAAATGCTGCGATTAAAAACTTTATTATATGATAACAAAATCGAAATAATTAAAAGTATATGGAACACAAAAATAATTAACTGAAAAATATAGCAATTGATCAAATGCAAATGTTACAACTGGAAACCTACGTCTTTTGACGAAAGCACTAAATACATACCGACATTGTATCCAACGTTATGGGACATAGCAATCCAACGCTAACACAAACAACAGCACTTTCCCATGTCTGAGAAACATTTCGTTTCTCACTGAATGCGTGAGCTTTAATTATACTCTGCATCACATCAAATTTTTGATATCAATATATTTAACCTAACACTCGTGCAGATGTTCTTAAGTTTACATTTTCTATTTCTATCCACACTGAATTGATCAAACTTCTGCCCCATTATCTACCAATATTTGTTTCTGCCCAAGGATATTATTTATCTTATTGGAATCTACTTGTTACTGACTACACAATGTAGGATTATTCGAGGCCGGAACAAAGTGTTTTTAATTATTTTAGTCGTTAAAAGATCGACATAGCAAATATTCGTTTCATAAATGTAGAAACAAACTGAAAAAGGAAGGAAAACCCTTAAAATTGCATCTCATTTCTTTCAATAAAATATGTATCTGAAAATTCGTTCAGCTGAACCGAATCTGAATATCTTCCAATATGTCAAGTATCACTCGATTAAATGTATTTCAAAATAATTTAACTGATTTATAATTGAACATGTTTCAACATTTTAAAGAAAACAATTATTTGAGCAGGTGCAGTGTTTCATGACAATTTCATTCGCATTGTACTTTATTTTTATCACACACCATTTCTAATCCTACATAATTTGCTCTCATATATATCCCCTTTAACGGAATTTAGTGGAATAATTTCTTATTATTTAAGTAATCTACGTAAATCTTTTCTAATTTTGAACTCAGTAGACATTATTATTTTAACTGAAACCTGGAAACGAGAGGGCTAGCCTGACTCAACACATATGCTACTTGATTACCAGATATTCAGAAATAATCGCACTTCAAAACGTGGTGGTGGAACTCTTATCTCTGTTCATGCCTGGTTCACAGGTGATAACTCTACATCACCTAGTCTTCCATAGATAGAAGTAAATTATAGGTTTAATCGACAGAGCTCGGAGTTCTAAAAAGCGCATAAAACAAATTAGGCTCGATAAAACGGAGAAGAAAATAAAAGTATGGTATAAAGTTGGCGGTTACCACAAGGACGCGGGCTGCTCGAATTCGGTACGTGATCCTAATTCACTGATTACTTTTACGCTACTTATATTCAACGTATTCTTTTCACATATTATACCTTAATTTCGATAGAATAATATCTGTTAAATCCATAAAATAATTCCGGTGAAAAAATGCACTCGAATACCTTATTATCTTAAGTGGACCAAAGAAAAATAAGTCAGCACAACACACAATACGGCAAAAATGGAAAGAATTCACTTAAAGGTTAAAGGAGCAAATGTCCAAATAATGATCTAGTGAAGTTAAACGATAGCGAAATAATCTACACAGGAAAGTCCAAGAGATGGAATCTGAGGTGCGGAAAGCGCTAAAATGTTGGAGAATCCGTTAATCACAATTCCGGCGCACGGCGACGCACGCAAACTCTGCAACCGCGGAAGAAGACAAAGTCCGAGTTCAAGTATATTGTACAAGCGTTAACACGGATAAGGTGTACATGGCCAAATAAACCATACAAGGCCAAAAGTGTATGTACAAAATACTAAGTTGCGAAGTGAAAATAGTTCACTACACTCGAAAACCTTATTATCTCCTCGTATTAAACTACGTAAATTATCTAAGCCTAGTAATTGTACTGTCAGATTAGACAGTGACACTTCAGTTAATATGAATAAATTGAAAAAATAGAATTGGAGGTGTCAGAACAATTCCATCTATAATGCTCTAAAACCTCTTTTATCACTCATGAACTCTGATATAGTTATTGACCAAGATATATTGATTCAAGCCAATAAATATATAGAATCCATCAGCACGAAAATATATCAAAGAGAAGCTTGTTCGAAAATGCTATCATCTTCGATGTTGCAGATAATTATACTTTAAACGATTTAAAAAGTGCTTCTTTTCCACATATGGCATCCCCATAGAATGTTTCACTGTAGTCCGACTACGTAAAAACACAACGAAACAACGTACTCCTATTTTATTAAAATTCACAGATAAGAGTTATGCATCGTATTCGTTCGATAATAAAAACATTTAAAAAGTATACCGAGGTTCTCGGGTGTGGTCTTAAAAACGGACATAACGCCCATGCAACTAAAATTCAACTGTAAAAAATTTATCAGCTACACTATATGTAACAATAATTCATATAATATGGAACAAATGCTACGCGAATCTGTAATTGAAATTAACTCTAATAATTCGTGGTACGTGTGTAACACGTCCTTTGCATTTACGCTCGCCGCGTTTACGTAAATTAAGACAAACACGACCCCTTCTACTAAATCCTCTTACGTTTAGAGAGGCAGTAATCAGACAACCTCCGCGACAACTTATAAAGACAACTTATTGTATAAGACGTTCGCCTAGTCTCGAGAACCGTATTGAAACATCTTCTCGTTTCCTAATGAATAACCACCTACCATATAAGCTAAAGTATCACCATTCACCAACTCCTCCTATACCTTTTCATAATATTGAACCTTATTATAATTCAGCTACCATTACACAATATCCCTTCCCTTGTAATAATTATATACCCAAACCTTTATTTTATAATCCGTATGCATCTCACTTCACCTATGAACCATACTTTCACATTATTACCACTTTTTTTCAAAAACATATGAATTGAATTATAAGCCCAGAAAACTCTCGTATGTTACCCAAAATCCTTCAACTTCGGACATTTGTGCTGTTCATTTTCTCGTCAGAAATGCTAGATCAATTATGCCTTAACTCCATAAAATAAATTCTTACCTTTCTTCTAAACCTGAAGAAATTATTCTAATAACTGAATCCTGGACTCGTGATGATCATTCTGACTCTGAACTCATCATACCTAACCACCATATATTAGGGAAAAACGCGCCCTAAAACGAGGTGGCGGTTGCCTTATTTATGTGCATTCAAGATTTAAAGCTAAAAGCATAACGTCTTTGAATTTAACAGAACTCGAAGATTCATTGTGGATAGAACTACCTATGCTGGATCTTTTAATACGTTGCATTCACTACCCACCAGGCTCAACTTCATCTAATGTAGATACACTAACTCAAGATTTCATCAAAGCGTCTTTACATCATGCACGCCTCAAAATTATAGCCGGTGATTTCAAAATGCCTTATTTAAACTGGCACGAACGAATTAAACTGAGCTCTCATGCAAATTTCATGGAAACGCTTGACTAACTAGGTTACAAACAATTTATTGATAGACCGACTAGAAAGGGCAACATTCTTGACTTAGTCTTTACTTTAAATATCGATCCAAACAATTTACTAATATTGCTTTACCCCTTTAATGGAGATCATAAAATATAATCCTTCCATTTACCATGCACTTGCAAACAGTTCAGTTGTACAGGACAGTAACTGGCTAACGAGCAAATGTAGCGTTCAGAATTTCTTTCGTTGGAAAGCTGCAGACAAGCAACCACCAATGATAAAGCGTTTTTTCTTATTGTGATTCGGATATCCTCGACGATCGCGACGCGACGCGACGTTAAGAATGATACTGGAAAAATAAAAATATATTTCTCTTCACCAGTACGGTTAGAGGTCAGCTAAAGAAGTCTTGTGTATTGAAAACAGAACTCTAGCATCTACTCAATTACCGAGTGAACTACGTAATATTGCACAGAAATTAGGGGGCAAATTCAGGAAAAAGGTCACCTCAGATGCGGTCCAAACCCTGCTTAAAACTTGCGACACAACTGCAGGATATAAGCTCTTCTGGAAGCCGCTTCCAAACATTTACCACCCTGTGGCGGAAAAAAGTTTTCCCGGGAGCATAGTCTACATCGCTCCTTAGCAAGTTTGAGTGAATGTCCGCAGGTGCCCAGCTCGGGACTTAAGGCAAAAAAGTCGTTCATGATAACGCCACTTAACCCCTCCAAGATCTTGAACGTTTCAATTTAGTCACCACCCAAACGACGGGGCGTAAGTGAGAGAAGATCTAGAGACGTCAGGTGTGCAGCGTATGGTTTCCCTCGCTGACCCTCAATCACGCAAGTTGCGAGACGCTGTACGCTTTCGAGTCGACCGTTGTCTTCATTGTATTAAGGGCACCACGCCTGGACGCAACAATCTAAATGCGGCAGAACTCATGCCTTGTAAAGGAGTAGGAATACATCATGTCTTCTGCAGGATAACACGAAGCTCAGCGGTAAGAGCACTCTGGGAGCACGTTGAGCTGCAGCGGCGCATTGATCCTCCCATTTGAAATCAGTCCTAACTAGTACGCCCGAATCCTCAACACGCTGTGTGGCGCTAACAGTGAGAGAATTGCCAGACACAAACTGAAATCTTATAAACCAGTGCTGACAAGAGTTGGCTCTTGTTAATGTTCATTGGGAGGTCCCACTGGTATGACCAGTTTATGACACTCCAAGATCGTGCGACAAGTTATTTTCATCCGTTGATTCGATGAATTTCACTTCATCTGCGAAAATGAAGCATGGGCACTTTAATGCAGAGGACAAGACATCGATGAAAATCAGGAATAGAAGAGGACCGAAAACCGACCCTTGGGGTACTCCACTGATCACGTCGGTTTGATTTGACTGCGTGGATTCTACCCTAACTCGGAATGTCCTACCTCTAAGGAAGGCCTTTATCCGAACAAGTATACTACCTCGTATGCCTTTTGCTGCTAGCTTAATCTCTAGAAGGCGGTGATTTACGGATTTGAGAGCCTTGATGAAGTCTAGGTAGAGGGCTTCGACAGGCTTCCCTCCATCCATCCTTTTGTAGCAGTATTAAGGAAACTAAGAAGGTTTGTTAGGTGGGATCTACCATTAAGAAATCCATGCTGAAATGCACTCAGTAGAGAATGCCGACAATGATGCTGACAGATTTTGTCACGCAGCAGTTTTTCAAATACTTTCAAGACGATGCTAGTCAGGCTGACAGGTCTATAGTTACCAAGAGTTGACCTGCAGCCACCCTTGTGTATTGATACGATTATGACTTCTTTCCACTCAATTGAAGAGTTTGCATAAAGGTTCTGTAAGCACTGGGGCGAGATTCTTCAGCATAATCGTCCCTCAGTTTCGTTGAAGCGAACATGGATAAGTGCTTCATACAACTCGGATTCCACGAAGGACAATTCATCCAGTGCAGAAGCATCAGGTAGTATATTAAACGAGCTAGACGTAGCATTTAAAGAAATATCACGTCTCTGAACGCCACCGAAGAACCTGAAGAAGGTAGCCACCTTAGACAGGTCGGTATCGGCTACTTTTCCGTCCTCCAGATTTTAATCTCCAATGCTTTTCCTGGTTTTTCTTTTCGATTGAGCGTAGCTATAAAATCATTTGGTATTGTATTTATCATCCCTAGCTAAGGATAATTCAAACTTCTGTTTGAGCAAACGCTGTATTTTAACACAAGCTTTCCGAGCGGTTTTGTATCGGATTTAATAACCAGAAGTGAGAGATAGCTTATATTGCCGTCATAAAGGATCTCGTTTATGGGTAGACCGACAAACACGAGAAGTCCAAAGGGCGGCCTATGATGCTTTCTCACGACTTGCAGTGGAGCGTGCTTGTCTTGCAGTTCCTTTTGAGACTTACAAATTCTATCCTAGTTTTCACTTACATTAAGATTGTTGGAAAACATAGAGAAAAATATTGAAGTCTGTATGAGAAATCCCAGTCTACACGCCTGAAATTGCGTCTAGGGCGAGCGATAGGTTTGTGAAAACGCAGTACCACTTCGAAGCTTATCATTACTTGATCGCTTTTGCCGAGTGGTTGTAGGTATTTTAAAAGTCTAACGGCTTCGGGCTGGGACCACAATACCAGGTCAAGAGTGGATGGAGTGCATCCATTAAGAAACCTCGTAGGATGACTCACATGCAGATGCAACGCATGATCATAGAGCCATTCAAGAAACATTTCAGATTACTTGGTGACTAAATTTACGGGGACGGCCCGATTTATATCTGAAAGGTTGAAATCACCTTAGATGAGTACGATGGGAACTGATTAAAACAACCTCTCAAGCGTCTCAATCTGCTGTGTAATCTCCTGCTGGGCTGAACTGGGTGTAATGTAGACAGAAGCTGACTTGTAGCAAGTCAAGATACTCGTACCAACTTGGACCTTTTAACTGGCTAGGGATATACCCGTTCCGTATTGTGCAAGCCATAATCTATGAGGAGTGCAACGCCACCGCCACTCCTTTTGCCAGGTCTATCGCATCCAGTGACTAGATACTGCTCGCTGATGTTTATTGGCACATCATCCAGCGCGGACAGCCAAATCTTATTAGGCGCTATAACCCTGGGGTGTAACTCAGCCACACAAAGAGAGAGGTTAGCCCACTTATTTCTTATGCTGCACACATTAGCGTACAGCACCGGGTTGCTGGTTCTGCGTGCTTCTGAAACTAATCCTGCCAATGACCTAATAATGAGGTCAAGACACTTTACCGTTACATCGATTGGAACCTACTTTCAACACTTAAAGATTGGTCTCAATTCTTCCTTTCAAATGATTTTCCAACGATATTCTTTACATTCCAGTCAAAAATTATAGGTTTAATCGACAGAGATAGCAGTCCTAAGAAGAGCATAAAACAAACTAAGCTCGAGAAAATTGAAAAGAAAATTACAGTATGGTCTACAGTTGCAATAAACAATAATGATATCTTCGCTCGTATACGTTCCTATGAACTATTAAGTGACCACAAACTTATTCTAGACCACACATTGAAAGCATCAGAAAATAGAGCACTATGCAGTTCTGATGAGCTAAAATCACTTAGCAGATTATTTAAATCACGATCTGTAAACTCGTAGACTTTTTTATTCATAATCAAACTTATAATTCTGCAGAAATAAGAATTACAGACCCTAATAAAATCTGTGAAGAATTTCTTAAATATTTCAATTCTAGATACAATACTTTCATCTATAAAGATATCACTAGAACATTTCTAAACCCTAGTGTATTAAACACTATATGCATAAATCTGAATGACATTAATGAAGTCTGCAAGCAAACTAAGTTGAGTGTGAAGCCAAACATAACAGGCATTCCACCTGATATTTGCAGAATAGGTGGAGACAATTTCAAACTTCTTCTACTGAACTTATTTAACACTTCAATCGAATCTTGAATCTTTCCTATAGACTGAAAACACTCTGTCGTTACACCGAGACATAAATCTGGCTCTAAGGACACGGTATCAAATTATAGCCCATTTAACCACACATCAATACTATCTTCATTAATTAAAATATGGTAAAAATAGCTATCTTGAATCACTTGTCTCCAATTTTTTCTCTAGAGCTCAACATGATTACCTGATTAAAAGATCTTGCTTTAATAGCCAGCTTGAATACCATGACTATATTACTACATCTATTGAGGAAGGTTTGGCTCTTGTAGTTACCTTCCTAGACATAATTAAAGCATTCGATGCTGTTCCTCATAAGTTATTATTACCAAAACTTGAAGCATATGGCATCGGAGGTAATCTTTTTTCCTAGTTAACTTCTCTTTTTAATGATCGCACTTACTCTGGTGAAGTTAATATCTATAGATCTCGCAGCCTACCTATTTCCCGTGAGTTGATTCAAGGTAGCGTATTAGGCCCTTTACTGTTTCTTATATATAAATGACATACATATCGTCATTTCACATAGTAAACTGTTCTTATTCGCTGATGACATGGAAGTCGTTATCACCTTCCAATCTAATCAAGCACAAACCAATTTAGCTCTACTAAACCATGATTTAGCTGCACTTGTAGATTGGGCGACAACTAACGGTCTCACGTTCTCAACAGCGAAATCAAATTTTATGCTATTATGGGATGCACCCTAAAAATAACTCAATTCTTCTTAACAATAACTCAATTCAAATGATTGACAGCACGCATGATTTTGGATTTCGAAGTTCTGCATCACTCACTTTCAATGAACACATACGCCATCTTATTACTAAAGCCAAGCAAAATATAAATATTATATATAGATCTAAAATTCAACCTCATTGTAAAATAGAAATGTATAAATTGTTCACCATATCTCTCCTAGTCTATTGTAACATAATATTTACCAATAAAAATAAATCCGAAGGCATAATTTTAGAAGAGATACAACATGCTTTCTCAAAATCCATCATCGGTTATAACACCAAAGAATAATAATAATAATATATATTCTTGGATATCCAAGGCATGCAATACATGATCAGTTTATCAAAATTTGAACAGCAAAAAGAAAATAGTACAGTGCAAGTGACCGAAGTCAGCGGGATTTTTAAACATTTTTTTCCGTTCAATAAGGGAAATGAATATACAGTAGGTAAGAAAAAATTTTTTGAATGTCTAATAGAAATAAAATTTCATTTAAATTATGTAAAGATTTACGAACGGCAAGGATGCAAGAAACAAATGGAGAACAGAAATGGAAGGTAATTATGGAAAAAGTGGTGCGAATTGTAATGGAGTTGTCGTAAAAAATTGATAAATAAATTATATATGCATAAATTCATATTTTTAGGGAAAGGTTGGTTAAGAAGATTGAAAAGGGAACATAAATCCATCGGAATAAGAAAATCTAAGAAATTGTGGGGGATGAGAGGGTGTGGCTAATAACAGGTAGAAGGCAGTAGGGTGCTGTGCTGCAAAACTCTTAAAGAATTGTCGACGAATCGAACCAAAATTTGTTCACCAGCCGGATTTTCGTTATCTGCAGGAGAATGAATCGCATACGGAACAAATCTCGGGCGGATAGATTTTGAGCCAATTACAGTTATGGTTCGTTATTCGAAGACACTGGATTATAATGAAAGATTTTCTTTTAAGCAGCACGGTGAGAGGTCATCAAAGTAAAATAGTACATCATTTAAGAAATAAGAATGTACATTGAAAAACATAATTTTTTTAAGTTTTTCACGTTTTTTTCATTTTTTGGTAGATTTTTAATATTTTGCACGTTAAGATAAAAAATGAGACATTTCTAGGCCTCATGAGATATAAATACAGTTATATAAATAATGGTGTATAGAAAATGTTATCGAAGGCAATGTTGAGAATAATTAGTGTAAAAACATTTCTAGGGTCCGGTAACCTGACACTTGAATGGCCAGTTATCCAGAGAATATTAGCGAAAGATGTATACAACTGAAATTCGATCCGTTATAGTTTCGCAGACTCAATCATAATCTGATCTTATTCTTCGAACGGATAATATAGAAATAAGTTCGAATCTTCATATACGGCGTGATTTTAAGTACAGTAAGTATGTATATAAGACTCAGCTCATGTTTAAATGAATTCAAATCACATCTGGCTTCATTCCTTACTATAGAATGGATTCGCAATTTTCTTGACTTAGATGTTCTAACTGATGATTCATATAATAATGGCATTCCTAAGTAGTGATATTTATTAAATTTTCATAACGTTCGAAAGAACATTCTCACGCTGTAGAGTGTTTACTTCACAGCATAATTCTTAATCAGCACCCAAATAAAACCGGCCCTTGCACACTGAATACTTTGAACCTAAACCTGATGGACATTAGAAAATTTTGTCTGTAAGTAATTGTCAGTATTAAATCTGACATAACAGGCATACCTACAGCCATATGCAAAATGGGTGGCAAAGACTTTCAATTTTTCTAGTTGAAATTATTCAACGCAACTACCGAATTTGGTACATTTCCGGCAGAATGGAAACACTCAATTGTTATATCCAGATACAAATCTGGCTGGTAACACTTAGTCATGTACTACCAACCGACAAACCATGCAGCTTTCTTATCGAGCTTATTTGAAAAAAATTGATTAAAGCTGTACTAGTATCCTTTACACCTAGTATCTTTTCGAAGGTAAAGCACAGCTTCCTTAACAAAAGATCCTGTATTACCTGCGAATTAGAATACTTAGACTGCATCACGAGCTCAATTAAAAATGGTTTAGAAGTCACAGTTGTCTTCTTTGTTAAGACTAAAACTTTCGACGCAGTACCGCTGTTACTTTCAAATATGATTTTATTTGGTATAGGTGGGAATCTTCTCTTTTGGCTCACCTCTTTCCTTTCAGTTCGCACATACTGCGGTGAGGTCAATGGTCACAGATCGCGCACCCTGCTGATTTTAAGTGGCGCGATACCAGGCAGTGTTTTACGTCCATTAATTTTCTCCTACATATAAACGGTGTACGTACGGTCATATATCACAATAAACTCTTCCTGTTCGCAGATGACATGAAGGTAGTCATTTGCAATCCATCTTAATAAGCACACACTTTCAAAGCCAGGCTTTATTTAACTTGGATAAAATTATTGTTCTCTCATTCTCGGCAGATAAATCTAAGTTCATGCCTTTAAGATGTACAATACCTGATAGATCTATCTATCTTAATAGTGAGGCTATCCAAATGATCGCGGTTTCAGATATTATGCATCACTTACATTCAACGACAATGAACACCACGT
Source organism: Atriophallophorus winterbourni (assembly GCA_013407085.1). NCBI lineage: Eukaryota > Metazoa > Platyhelminthes > Trematoda > Plagiorchiida > Microphallidae > Atriophallophorus > Atriophallophorus winterbourni. The sequence continues at coordinate 11,467 of JACCGJ010023048.1, forward strand.
GAT
>JACCGJ010023049.1:0-17104 GCA_013407085.1 Atriophallophorus winterbourni
GATAATTATAGATGGTTAATAAGAAGCTGGTATGGTATGGTATGAAAGCACAAGCCTGATCCAGGCAAAGTGCCGCACAGACATAGACTGCACGTGGGCTAAGATACTGTCAGGTTACCCAAGCCTAGACAGATTTGAGGGGGGGAATATAAATAGAAATGGTAGTGAGACTTCAGCATGTTTCAGCATGCAGCTCACTACCGTTGGCCAATCAATTCAACACGATGTTAGCCGTACAGCACAAAAAACGCTGCACGATTGCACATCCGTGCAAATAAGAAGCTGGACTTTCAAAGTATCACGCCGCATCTTGATATTCTCACATCTAGGAGCCTTCACATAGCAATTACTTTATTGCCCCAACAAGTGGGACTTGTGCATTTGAAACGGTCTAAAGCTTGCCCTCAAAACTGCCCATCATACATTTGAGAAACGAATAGATGCACCAATTCCAGTACTCAATCGTGACGTCCTTTCGTATTCATGATAAATGGTTGCGTAACACGTGGGAGAACTTGGATTTAAAATGAATTCTAGCTGAGCTATCGTCGGTTTTTATTCGTTACAAGCACACTTGAGTACTAATTTTGCCAAATAAACTGACTTTAGTCTAAACATTGGGGTTACTTCAAGCGCAGTATGTATGAAAGCACAAGCATAATCCAGACAAATGGCTTCACAACCAGACTTAAAGTGGGTTAAGACACTCTCAGGATGCCCAGCCTAGACAAAGATAAAAAGGGGAAATGGCGATGAGATTCTAGCGCGTTTTTACATGCAGCTCACTACCGGTGATAAATCAATAAGAGCATTGAGAATCGCGGTAAGCTTCTCACAATCAGTTTCACAAAATGATAATTGAGTGTTGCCAATGAGTAGGACAGCAAGAGTTAGATAGCTCTATTCTAGGTTCCGTTGCCGCGTAGCTAATCAATCTTTCATTTAAAATAAAAGCAATCAAAGTTAAAAACGTTAAAAAATATGCAGGAGACAAGCAGAAAATCGACATTTATAGATTTTCTCGAACGTCCGCTGGATGAATAGACTTGAAACTACATTATACAATGCCATCAACGGAAAGCGTCAGTTCGAAAATAAAAATTGGTTATATTTTAATAACACCGGTTTCGCAAACCTGTTGAATGAACACACGACGCACATAAGCATGCGGTAAAACGATAGGAATGTGAAAATAAGGGCTCGTTGCCCCGTGCGCAACAAACTTGGTAAAATGTGCTGAACAACAAGGCACTCACATAATCTGATTTGATTGTCAGTTACATGTTAGCGGTGGTAGAGGTGTAAGTTCCTTATCAGTGTCTCCGAACTAGATTGTACAGCCAACAAGTCGCGTGTTTCTGAGGCCACCAGAGCGTTTTTTGCCCAGAAGTATTATCCAGATTAGGAGTTTTGAATGTACTGATGGTCCGCATTATAAAACAAGCAGTCTTGGCTTATATCCTTTATATTAATCTATGATATTCATCAGATGCGCGTGTGCATAACACGTTTATGTCTCTTTATTCCATCGTGTTTACATTTGCTCCCCTTCCAGTGATGTTGACGTCTAAGTACAAAATTAAAGTGGTTTTATATTGAGTGGCAAAGATAACGTGTGATTGTTAAAATGGATCACGATCAAATCACATCATCATCATCAAAGAAGCATTACATCGGCAGCACGTACCGAATTGCTTAACTGCCATTTACAACCATGAAAAAGTAAAATCCTAAAAGATGAGGAATGGTGGGATTAAATTGCTACGGCTTCAATAGAAGAGTAAGCACAAACAAACGGGGAAGAGGTGCCTACACCTCGAATGGAACATACATTCAAACAAGTATCGTGAACGAGTAGAGCGACATCAGCACGGCAGCTTACTTGCGGCTTTCACTGTCATGCATCATAACAAGCTTTTCTCGTCACTCCGCTTGACAACATACAAGGTTATGCAAACACTCCAAGAAGATGCTTAGTACAAGACCGCCATTGAACACGGTTTCGGGACATATCCTGAAGCGTAACTAACCATTGCGATATATGATCGCGGGGACACCAGCATGGAAGACGCGCTGCGCCTACTTTGGACAGATTTCTGTTAAGGGTTTTTTTACTGCCTATGCCATGTGACGTCTGGGCCACCCCGAGATTTACGCCAATCAGGATGTGGCGTCGCAAAAAGAATTTGTTTCGGAAGTCGGTGGTCCGGCATCCGTAAAACGTGACCCAACCAGCGTAACCTATGCAGGTTGATATGCTTCTCTATATCGACATTACTACCAAACAACTTATTTCGGAGAGCATCGGTGCGCATACGATTGTAACAGCTAACTCCTAGAATGCTGCGGAGACACCGGTTGTCAAATACTTGAAGACGCTGAATGTGTTCTTTACGTAAGGTCCAGGTTTCGCACCCATATAGTAACACAGCGCGAACTGTCGCTTTATAGACTCTACCCTTGAGTAACAGAGATAGTCCTTTCTGAAGCCAGAGGTGACCTAGGGTGCAGAATGCGGTCGCTTTAGAGATGCGTGCCGATACCTCGTCATCTAAAGATGCAGAATTATTGATACAACTACCGAGATACGTAAAACGATCTACAATTTCAAGTGCCTGATTGTCAAGTAATAAAGTGCTGTTCGATATGTCGATGTCCTGCAGCAGAACACTGCACTTAGAGGGTGCAAAACGCATTCCAAATGCGGGCACAATACTAGATAGCTTGTCCAGTATCGCCTGTGCATCTGTGTACGAGTCGAAGAGCAGAACTATATCATCAGCATAATCCAAGTCGAGAAGCTTGATGCCTGGCATTATGTGAACCCCGAAAGCTGGGGCACCATCGTTGCACAATTCCATAATTGCATCAATTACAAAATTGAACAAAAACGGAGAAATCGGGCATCCTTGTCGGACGCCACTTGTGGTGTGGAATTTGGGTGAGAGTTCGTTGTAAACCCTAACGCATCCGGATGTATGAGCATAAAGTGCGCGTAGTATGTTGACATACTTTTGCGGAACGCCTTTGCACAGCAAAGTGTTAAACATGACATTTCGGTCGACTGAGTCAAATGCTCCTTTGAAGTCTAAAAAGATGGCTATTGTCGGTTGTCTATAAGTGTGCCGCAGTTCTAGGATCCGTCGAAGAGTAAAAATGTGGTCGACACAGCCTCTGCCAGGCCGGAAGCCAGCTTGCTGCTCTCGGATCTGTGATTCCCTATGCGAAGTTAATCTTCGAAGACATATGGACGCTAATAATCTCGTAATGATGGGAGTGAGACTTATCCCACGGTGATTAGAGCATAAGCTTCGCACACCTTTTTTGAATATAGGTATGATAACCGATTCGCCCCAACTAGGAGGGACGGATTCTGATAACCACACTTCACGGAGGAGATCGCCTAATGTGCTAATTAGGACTTGGCCACTTTCTTTGAACAAAACAGGTGGTATGTCATCGGGGCCGGCAGCTTTGAACCGTTTCATCGATTCGATACATTCTTTAATTTCTGAATCATTAGGGGGATCTATGCTAACAGACCAAGGATCACATTGCTTTAAATGAGGAAAAGATTTTGTTGCAGGCGACCAGCTGAATTGTTCTTCAAAATGTTCGGCCCAACGAGAGAGGCGGCGATTCTTATTAGTGATAAGAGTACCGTCTACTTCAGCGATAGTCTCACTCACTCCTTTTTTCGTAGGCCCAGTCGATCGAATAAGTTGGAAGAGTTTTCGCACGTTACCCGCATTATTTTCTATTTCCATTTCTTCGACCTTATTTAGCCACCACCTTTCTCTGTCTAGTCTTAGGCTCCGTTTAAGTTCATTCCTCACGCGTCTACGCTCTGTGTTGTGTCCAGGACCATGAGGTATTTGGCGTCGCTGGTGAAGAATTTCTATAGAGCGCTGTGAAATCCAGTGGGACTTTGGGGTTGGTTGTGTAGTCTCACATGCTGTAATTGCAGCGGCTCGCATAATCCCTGCTATTTTGTTCCACTTTTCATCGGCAGTTGCACACTGAGCAACTGGAAGTGAGTTACTCAAGGTGGTCCTATAAATGTCTTGAACTGCAGGCAGAGAGAATTTTTCGACCACAATGCGTTTCCCATTCGAAGGCTTCGTACCGGAGAACTTTAACGAGAACCTACATCGCACAAGAGCATGATCTGAATCTATACAGGTATTCCAAAAGGAGCGGCAGTCCTCAATGCAACCTCTCCAGCGAGCACTTATGGCGATATGGTCGATTTGGGCCGAAGGTTGGCTTCCATCCGGCGAGCGCCATGTGGTAATTTGACATCTTTTATGGCGAAAGGAAGTGCTGCTAATGAATAACCGAGATTGTGCACAGAATTGTAAAAACCGTTCACCATTATCTGTGCGTTGGCTTTCAAGACCAAACATGCCACCTGATTGTGATTCAGATGTATCTAAGCGACCCAGTCTGACATTCATATCTCCCGCTGAGATAACAATATCGGAGCTTTTTGCACGTCGCAAAAGAGCATAAAGATCGTCGTAGAAGGCGTTCTTCTCGTCGTCGGAATTGGTGTTAGTCGGAGCGTAAGTTGCTACAATGAACAAACATCTCTGATTAGAAGATTTTGAGGTTGGTCTAATATTAGTGGCTAATCTAACTGCGCACATCCTGCTATTCCAAGGAATCCAATCGATTAGACATGGTTCGGCTCGGGAATTCAGCACTATACCAACACCCGCCTGTCCTGAGATGGCAGCTACAGAATCACCAGAGCAGCGTAAAAAGTAGCGAGTTGAAAGGTTTGGGGCAGTAAGTTCAGTAATTATGGACGGATCGTATAAGCGCGTTTCCGATAAACAGCAAACATCAATAGATAGACTATCTAAGGTAAGAGCCAGTGCAGCTTGCTGACCTATTTGTCTGAGAGTTCTGACATTCATAGCACCGATGTGAGCTGACACCCGTGGTTTCAGAAAGTGGTCTGTAAATTCGCGAACAGAAAATGTTCCATCATGTTCAGTGCGGTCTTTTCTAAAGCTGGGATTGACCGACGGAGAGTTGTTAAGAATGGATGGGGGAGGGGAAGGGTCAGAAACAGTTTGAAGAGTAGGGACAGCAGTAGCTTGTTTTCGCTTACCAGCCCTGCTGTATGCAGCAGGTAAGGCGACCCTGTTTATCGTGCGCGACGGCCGATGCACTATGGATTTGGGTTTCGTATTAATAGTCATGGTCATGGTTGTATGCGGGCTGGGATACTGCCAGGTCGCCCATGCCTAGACAGGAGAACAATTAGGGTTCTCGACCAAAGCCTTTGGCTAAAAAGCCTGACCCACAAGGCAGCGGGTTAAGTTGAGACCGTGTTCGTCTGCCCTCTATTCATTGACCTTCCTGGTAAGAGTGACTCTGAAGGTGCTCGGAAGGCACCACCCAGCATAGCTCAATGGGCCATAGAGGTGCACAGAACATCGCACCACGTTAAGGTCCAGTCTCAGCGCGACGGTAGATAGAGTCATGCAAGGATTAGTGTTTGGACCAATAATGTATCTGATATAGACGAACGATTTATCAACAACAAATGACAAAACGATGCTTCGTTCTGCTCATGATATGCAATATGAAGGCGAATCAGCAATATCACTTTTTATTTTATGCTAAAACTCGGCATAAGTGCATGAGGCGACTAACATGAAAAACTCAAGTTTTCAAGTTATACTAGGTGTAAGATCATACTGATCTGCGCGATCCTGGATTTCGGTATACATAAAAGTATGGAGCAGCCGGTGAAAGAAATGGACCTTGGTGTCTAGATTTGTGTTAGTATGACAAATGATCTAAAATGTATTATAGTTCAATACCGCAGGTCTCGGATACAAATTCTAGAGAAAAAATAGCTGTGAATAAGTTGTCAAACAATTGCAATAAATTAGATGCTTCATAACTTTCTAATGCGTGAGTTGCGTGTGGTGTCATTCCATGAAATGTGCAAATCGAATATTATTGGCGATTTTGTGTTTACATGCATCCAAATGATGATCAATCGTTTTGGATTGTAAAATGCTCGTTCTATTGTGTACAAGCTTTTTTTCTTCCAAACGCAAGTTATGTTAGTTATTCATTCAATCTAACCTGAAGTTAGATAAGCGGAAGAGTTATTTGAATCGGCCTTGGCTAACAATAATTTTCACACACATTATTCTATTTTTTCAGACATCAGGGAACCTTTTTTAATTTAAAGTGTTTCGAAATGTTGCTATTTCAACATGAACTGTCTTACACAGTGTAGACTTCATATGCTGTGCATCATTTGTGTTTTCAGCCATAGGATCTTGCTTCCCCTGTTGCAGAAAATTGAATTGCGGAAAATGCCAATATCGACTGAAAAAATAGATTTTCAAAAATCGCCCCTGCTAGAATTTCGTAATATCGCATTACTATTCCTGATGCAGGTGATAAACAATCCACAGGGATTTCGTTTTTTAAATTTACTGTGAATTTGAAGTTTTTCATTAAATTCTAACTTTTCTATCTCATCAGTTTATTGTACGCTAAAATATTTTATGGTTCTGAAAATGACTTTTACAAAAATATGGTAAATTGAATACCGTAAAAAAATTTTATCCAGACAAAACTAATAAACCTTATCTATTTCAAGTTTAACTTCATGTCATTCAATAAAAGTTAAATGCGCTGTGCACGAGAATAGAGAAATAAATAGGTTGTACATTTATTAATAGACGTACAATGTGGTGCTGTAGAATTGAACAAAAACCATCTTTTTAATACAATATTTTGCAGTTTGAATGACGCGGAATGATTTAGGAATCGCAATTGTTCAACGCAGATATCACAACAATCGTTCTCTTCTAACAAATTTGTTAAACAACTTACGTCATTAAACGAGTGATTTAAAATCAAATGGCTTTATTCATTCATGTTGCCTCAACATTTCCAGAACGTTTGACAAAGTAGATTAGCATATACTCTCGAACATAGTTATGTTTGAAGCTATATATACGGGTACGCGATTACTGTAGGCGCAGATACATTATGGTTCTCTCGGTGACCCATTTTCGGAGCAAATCAAAGTCATAGATAGAGTCCCGCTATGATTAATGTTTGGACCAATAATGTATCTGGCATAGACGAACGATTTATCAACAACAAATGACAAAACGTTGCTTCGTTTTGCTCATGATATACAATATTGAGGCGAATCAGCAATATCACTTTTTATTTTATGATAAAATTCGACATAAATGCATGAGGCGACTAACAATATGAACACAAGTTTTCAAGTTATACTCGATGTAACATAATAGTGATTTGCGCGATCCTGGATTTCGGTATACATAAAAGTATGGAGACAAATCCTAGAGCAGCCGGTGAAAGAAATGGACCTTGGTGTCTAGATTTGTGTTAGTATGACAAATGATCTAAAATGTATTATAGTTCAATACCGCAGGTCTCGGATACAAATTCTGGAGAAAAATAGCCGTGAATTAGTTGTCAAACAATTGCAATAAATTAGAAGCTTTATTACTTTGTAATGCGTGAAGTGCGCGTGGTGTCATTCCATGAAATGTGCAAATCGAATATTATTGACGATTTTGTGTTTACATGAATCCAAATGATGATTATTCGTTTTGGCTTGTAAAATGCTCGTTCTATTGTGTACAAGCTTTTTTTCTTCCAAACGCAAGTTATGTTAGTTATTCATTCAATCCAACCTGAAGTTAGAAAAGCGGAAGAGGTATTTGAATCGCCCTTGCTTAACAATAATTTTCACACATTTTTCAATTTCTTCAGACATCAGGGAACACTTTTTGATTTAAAGTGTTTCGAAATGTTGCTATTTGATCATGAACTGTTTTACACAGTGTAGACTTCATATGCTGTGCATCATTTGTGTTTTCAGCCATAAGATCTTGCTTCCCCTGTTGCAGAAAAGTGAATTGCGGACAATGCTAATATCAACTGAAAAAATAGATTTTCAAAAATCGCCCCTGCGAGAATTTCGTTATATCGCATTACTATTCCGGATGCCGGTGATAAACAATCCACAGTGATTTCGTTTTTAAAATTACTGTGAATTTGAAATTTTCCATTAAATTCTAACTTTTCTCTCTCATTAGTTGATTGTACGCTGAAATATTTTATGGTTCTGAAAATGTCTTTTCAAAAATATGTTAAACTGAATACCATAAATTTCTTTCTATCAAGACAAAACTAATGAACCTTATCTATTTGAAGTTTAACTTCATGTCCTTCAAAAAAAGTTAAATGCGGTGTGCACGAAAATAGAGAAATAAATAGGTTGTTCAGTTATTAATAGACGTACCATCTGCTTCTGTAGAATTGAACAAATACCATCTTTTTAGAACAATATTTTGCAGTTTGAATGACACGAAATGATTTAGGAATCGCAATTGTTCAACGCAGATATCACAACAATCGTTCTCTTCTAACAAATTTGTTAAACAACTTACGTCATTAAACGAGTGATTTAAAATCAAATGGCTTTATTCATTCATGTTGCCTCAACATTTCCAGAACGTTTGACAAAGTAGATTAGCATATACTCTCGAACATAGTTATGTTTGAAGCTATATATACGGGTACGCGATTACTGTAGGCGCAGATACATTATGGTTCTCTCGGTGACCCATTTTCGGAGCAAATCAAAGTCATAGATAGAGTCCCGCTATGATTAATGTTTGGACCAATAATGTATCTGGCATAGACGAACGATTTATCAACAACAAATGACAAAACGTTGATTCGTTTTGCTCATGATATACAATATTGAGGCGAATCAGCAATATCACTTTTTATTTTATGCTAAAATTCGACATAAATGCATGAGGCGACTAACAATAAGAACACAAGTTTTCAAGTTATACTCGATGTAACATAATAGTGATTTGCGCGATCCTGGATTTCGGTAAACATAAAAGTATGGAGACAAATCCTGGAGCAGCCAGTGTAAGAAACGGACCGAGGTGTCTAGATTTGTGTTAGTATGACCAATGATCTAAAATGTATGATAGTTTATTATCTCAGTTCTCGGATACTGAGCATGGTATAGTGTATATTTGATTGTTTTTGCTAGTTTTTTAATCATGATGAATACCTAGCGTATGATGCGAAAGCCTGGAAACTGTGGCTGCTGAATGATATTTACCGAGTAGGCCGGTCGATTACTCGACATTCTAACTTCTTTATGGTGTTGAAAATTCGGCATACATTGAGTCACCGAGAAGACCGAATTAAGCACGCTTTCACAGAGTATAATTGAAGTCAAACTTACCTTTATATACATATTACTTACTAATGTTCCCAACACCGTGAATAAATTAATCTAAGTTTGATCTGCTACCAAAAACAACGGCATGATTGGACGTTGAAAATATCACACTCAAAATGAAATTGCCGCAGTTATTCTTACTCAAAGTGTGTATGTTTTGTTGGAATAACCTAGTTGCTATTTGTTAAACTCAATCATTTCAGCTACACCGAATTAGAAACTAGATTAATACATGAAGGATAACATTAATTATGCCGCTTCATTTAAATAAAGTATCGCCGTCATGGGTTATAATATATATATATATATAATATATATCTAATTATTATATATATATATATATATATAATATATTATATACATATATATATATATATATATATATGAAAGCACTTACTTATGTAAGCGCCGTTAGCATAATTCATCACGATGGATATAGTGAAGAATTGCGTCAGCATGTATTGAAATGTCATGGTTAAAATGAAAAATAAATGTTCATCCGTTTTAAATATCGATATATTTTGCACCAGTTGTGTTTCTGACTGGTGTTTTCAGTTTTGAACAATCAGTGCACCGTAAAATCGATCGATATTCAACAATGTTCAGTCAGTATACTGGAGGTCAATTCAGTTTAAATCATTTCAATTTTAATGGTCTAAAAAGCGTATAGCTTAACAAAAACCACAAAATAATATGGCAAAAATGAATAACATGGTTAGTCAAAATCCAAAGGGCAGAAACTGTTTTCAATGTTCAAAGATTTAAGGTGTTAAATATATAGGATCAAGGTTTGGATAGGTCGACCTTCGATTAAAGTGGATTTGAATATATCTAAGTTGGGTGAATGTGCATCATTACAGGATAGGGAGTTCAATGTAAAGCTTACAGGTCCAGAATGAAAATACCTTCGACAGTTCAGTCGCGAGTCGAGAATAAGTACTGTATGGTCGTGATTTCGACTGGTTCTAGGTGGTAGTCGTGTAAATAGTTTATTGAGGTGATGGTTGGGAGTATGCAGTATATTAAACATTATAATCAAATCAAATATAAGACGGCGGTAACGAAAGTCGGAGAGTTTGAGACTTGCAATAGGGTCTTCGTATTGTTTTTGCTTCAAACCGCGTACGAGCTCAATGGTCAGATAATATATTCACTGAAAGAGTCTGATGTCCTTCTGTAGCCAGGGTGACCAAGACTGAACCGCATACTCCTTGGTTGTCCTCAAGTACGTATTAATTTTAAGGTAAACAGTTTGCTTCGTGAAACTCCCGACCGCGCGTTCCATAAGAAGCAGTACTCGTGACGTCTTTTCGTAGAAAGCTGTGGCTTTATGTGACGGTTTCGAGGAGCTACACACTCACAAACCCAATTACTCCTCCTCGTCAGTGTTTTCAAGAATATGGGAACCAGGGGTGTAAGAGAACTCAAAATGTCTTTCAAAAGTCAAAACCTTACATTTTCTGACATTGAAGGGTTGTTCATTTCTAACGGACCATTCGCGAAAGTCATGAAGTTCCAGCTTAAGATGTTGCAATACTCAGTTGTTCGTACTTGTTTCCACAGCTAGATGTCATCCGAAAATAACAACATTTTGCGGCAAACAAGTTTGGGTAAGTCGTTGACATCAATCACGAGAAGAGTTGGTCCAAGCACTGATCCTTGCGGCAACTCAATCGTTACTGCAATAGGTCGTGACAAAGCACTATCAACCTTTACTCGAGTGAAACGGTCGCGGAGGTGCTCTTCAAATTATTCTACTAATAAACCCTTGATTCAACATAGCTCCATATTTTTCAGTAACAGACTGTGGTTGACACGATGGAATGCTTTTGACATATCGAGATAACAAGCGTGTATGGTGAGACCATTGTCTACAAGTGATGTCCAGTCATCGATGGATAGCAGGAGGTTTGAATGGCAAGAGTGTCTTTTTCTGAAGCCGTGTTGTTGGACTGCAAGCAAGCAATAGTCTTTCAGATATTTTGTGACGCAGTTTGCTACGAGCCGCTCCATCCCTTTAGAGATTTCCGGTAATAGTGCTACTGATCCATAGTTTGATACTTCGGAAGGGTTCCCCCGTTGTGGATGGGGGTTATAACGCAATTTTTCCAATCACAGGGAACAAAACTTTGGGTTAAAGAGAGGTTAAACAAATAGATAAGAGGCGTACACAAATTAGACGCACAGGTTTCAAGAATCAGCGTGGTAATTTCGTCAGCTCCGTGAGATTTTGCAATGTGCGGAGGACACTCTCCGAGGTAATATTTAGGTGTCGTAAAAAATTTTCGGGTGACATTACGAAAGTTATGTGACATGTCACGGTGTTTCGTGGGCCGAAGATAGTGGAGAAGTAATGGGGTGTAAATTCGTCGAATTGCGAAGCTGTGGTTGTTTTTCAATCACCTGTCTTTAGAACGGCTACAAAAGGTTCCACCCATGCCCGGCTCTGTATGATCTGGTATAGAAGTTTAGGGTTTGATTTCTTTTTGTTGAGAAAAATGTTTCTGATAATTCAGTTTGTCATCAACAAAAAGTTTTTTACATTATTTCTCGCCAAAAGGAATGTCTCCCAACTCTAGACAGTGGTATCGTGTCGATTAGCCCGCCATGCAGCCCACCAAGTTCAACCATTTTCGTGATCAGCTTCTTAGCTTAAATGTATATCCATTTTTGCACACCTTGGGAACAATATAAGATTGCATTTACACGGCAAATTTGAGTCAGTTTATCTCCCGCTGCCACTGGTCATGCACGTTTTCGGACTTGAGACCCGGGTCTGGGAGGTTCTCAAGAGTAGTTTTAGAAATGTGAAAAGTCATTTTTTTAATCACCTTGTTGATGTCACTTGTTCTGATTGACTGGCAAATATAATCAGACGTAATAACTAATTGGTAAGTGAGTCCTAAAGGAGCTTCATAAGAGAAACTTTCAATCACGTGCTCTTTTTTTGTCAGAATGAAGTCCAAGATAGAGGACGTCTCAGTATCACGAAATCGGTTATTGTTGAAAATATCGTTGTAGACTAGATTTTCTTCCAGCAACTGTTGAGATAAAGCATTTGAAGAATTTTCTGGATCAACTGCATTTCCCTTAATATTTGGCAGTTTGAGTTCTCCCATCAGAAGAAGTCTGACGCGGTATCTGGTAGCCGCTATGTGTATATTTGAAAGTAATGTTGAATTGTAGGCTTCGTCGGTTAAGGGCGAATGATAAATCACTCCCACTATGTATTTTCCACTGCGTTACATTCTACGCAACACCACCTCCTCGTGCCAGGCGATCGCGACGAATTAGAGACGTACCTTCAATGGCAACTTCATTGTCTGTTAATGTTGGATGAAACCATATATCAGTTATGCCAATCACGTCTGTTGAGCGTGTGAATGTTAGTTCAGTCAATTCGTGTTTGCCAAGCATTGGGTATTCCTATACAAAGATTTGACACTGGGTGTTGGTAGCAAAGACGGTTCATCAGATATAATTATTGGGTCTGCTCGGCTTGAGTCGCTGTGGAGTTAATTTTGTTTGCCGACTCCGTTGGTGTAGGCCGAATTCCGTATTTTTCACCAGGTTTGGATTTTTTCACTATGTTCAGTATTTAGTCTATGGGTGTCGTCTTTGTTACCAGTGGTTTTGAGGACTCTAGAAACAAGTTCAATATCTCGGTGCAATTTGTATCGGAATAGTTCGGAATTTTGAAGAATAGGATCAACCATACTCACTGTCATCAGTCTCTGTTTGAGAGGGCGCGGGGCTTTACCTTCGTATTTCGGTGAGGTCGGGATCCTGAAGGTATTGATAACAGTCGTCTTTCGATAGCGTTTCGATAGCGTCAGTTATGAATTTCCATTTTTGTATATCGTGGTTGAAGTTACACTTTGTATCTGGACTATCAGTAGCTTCAGGTACGTTCAGGATTATAATACTACTACTGTCGAGTTAGTTTGCTTACCCAATGTTCATATTTACTGCCGATTTTGCCCTTTATGACCGGGGTATATACCAAATATAGGTGTTGTGTTTTCTTTACCGTAGCGTAACAAGTATGCAGATAAAAGTACATTTTCATCTTCGTTTCCACTTTGAAACACTACCTTGAGTCATCTGTGTTTATCTTGGTGCGGCGGTTTGGAAGCACGTGTCAAGCAAGTCACTGAAACCGAATTGATTGTTTTTAAACTGATCCTAGTGCACACCTCCGACCATTTGATTAAGTCATGCGGCTGTCTATTCGAGAATAGTGTCTTAGTTGCATCTGGCACATTGGTACAGATAATGATGAGCGAAACCCGTTTTCAAGATGGTTTCTCAAACACAACACTTGAGACCGATGGCTTTGATTTTGACTCGGTTGTATCCGACTCTTTGGGGTCTTGTAGCAATATTTCGCAATATTTAGTGGCACTTGTAGTGTTTAAAAATGGATTTCGATGTTTTGGATCCTTTTTTGTTGGTGTCGTCAATAGCTTTCTCATTTTGGAAAACTGATTTTCTAGGTGTGACAGTCTACTATCCATTTGATTAGGGTCTTTTCCTACAGTCAAGTATTTAGTTTTATGGCGGACGTCTTTATTCGAATGTGTACAGCTTTTACAAAATAAAAACTAATGGATTGGTCTTTCTCATCGTCAACAAGCCTAACGCTATCATCAGTTAAATTCTCGTCCCGAAGCGTGTTTTTGGAACCCACAGAAAGTACATTTAACTGAAACATTATCAGCGCTCACCGGATATGAACACGTGATGCAGGGGTTACGACCATTCCGTGCAGCCGTGGCATGAATTCATCTCACGTTCTCAGGTGGATCGATCATTTTATTGGTCTGGGATGTGTATCTAGTGAGTTTGTGAGTTTAATAGGGCTTGCCTGCTGATCGATAATGAGTGTTTTGTCGATAGAGTGATTGGACTGTGTTCGGTGACGAGATTGCGGCATTGAAAAAGTAATACGCGATAACATGTGAACCACAGAAGATAAAACATTAAATAAGTTATTGCAACTTGTAGCTCAAATTGTTCTTTTTGATGAGAGCAAAAACCGTAGGATAGTTGTTGTAGGAAATACTTTGTGCGCGTGAACATATTTACCTTTCCGGTCTTTACTGGTAACGTTGCTTTTAGTCGACTTGCACGATCGAGAAGTTTGACATCTGATACATATCGTCGAGCGACAAACCAAAAGCATTAAATGGTATACACCCGAGGAGATGAAACAATGATACGATCAAAATTGTCAGAGCCTTTGACAACAGTCCATATAAAATCTAGCAATTTCGTTCCATTTACACGTGTGCATCAATGAATCTGAGGATTTTGAATTAGTGTATTTAATTGAAAACCATTAGACTGCTAATTATTTATTGTCGTGATCATTTGACATATTGTGATTTAAGTATATAACGGTGTCCATTGTACAGCGATACTCTTGGAAATAAAATTGATACTCTTCTGATATGGATGGTAGCTTATGCAGGTGACCGTGAATTTGGCTCTCCTGAATTTTCAAAAGTTGTGAAGAGCATGTTAAATGACAACAATTTACTGCAGGTTTTTTGGGACCGGCGTAATCCTAATAGCTTTACAATGATATCAGCGGAGAGTAAACGGCTGGAAATGGAAGATGTTAGTTTGACGATCTATGGAAAAATGTTTAATGCCATTTGAGTTACCACGTCTGTGCACGGAGCATTGTTTTTTTAGCCATATAGTTTCCTGCCTCATCTAGATAAGAACACGTCAAATGATGAGGATTCTCATGTGTTTCACCATAGAAATCCATTTAAAAGTATCTAGCCAGCCGCATGGGCACATGAACACACTATCATGATAGCATAATTGTTAAATGACTTCCGCAATTGCGCAGAGTATTTTACTGCTGGCATCGAATTTAAATGCAGCTGAATAACAAGTTTTATTTCAGAATGTATGAACTTGGTCAGTTATTTAGTCAGTAACCTATTACCAACGCGATATGCATGCAAATAAGCTTCGGGTTCATTGTCTTTATTTCAACGAAATTAATTTCAGCGTATCGTTCAATAGGCAGTTTCGTATCAAATAATGATGATGAAACAAATGGGGTAAAAGAAAGCAAGAGTTCCTAGTACAAATGAATAAATATATGGTAACAATGTCATGCACATTTCACTGATTTGTAAAAAATAAGATATTTCTATTGTTGTTGCTAAACATGTTCAAACTAAGATGAAATGTGCGGCTTCCGGATAAGATGTATCATATTGATACATGAGTAATTTATTTGTCCAGCGATAGGTTTGCTTGAAATAGGAATAATCACATTTATATTTCATCATTAGAAAATTTGCGCATCGCGAAAACGCGAAGATAAGAAGATGTTTTCGATATGTGAATTCTCTATTAATCTTTCAAAGGCCCTACATTATGGAAAATAATACGCAGGATTGAAGAAAATAAATATACATATTTTAAACATAAACTGTTCTGTCGTCAAATCAATCGTTATTTCTACCGTGTTTGCTCGAATGAAACATCTACATATATCGATCGGGTGCATGAAACATTGAATCCAGGTCATGTACCGTGTACGTCGAGATGACCTACATTATCAAAGTGCTTGTTTTCACAGCGCTGCATGATTCACTTTAAGAATAACGACCAGTCATTTATGCTGTCTGCTTTTCACGATCAATAACATTTGTTGTGGACGACGTACACATGTTTATCTATCATCCAAGATGAACCTATTGGCTATACTTGTAACAGAATTGAAGGAATATTCTTAAAGTGACAACATCAAATTCTTATTCTTTGATACAGATTAATTTATCCAAATCGCAAATTTAAGACAGGTTAAATTTTCCATCTACATATGATAAAGAATAGCGAAATAATTTATAATGTTTTCAAACGGCTTTAGTGGCAACCAATTTGGAAATGTATTTAAAGATATCCAGCATCGATTTCATTATGTCATAATACGATACTTTGATGTGAAGGAATTGGTGTTTCCTTGATTACCGTGCTATCGGAACATGCATTTTTTCATTTGTAATTTTATTTACACAACCACATATAAAGCAATATTACAAAAGTAAATAATTTAATAACGTCCTTCATTGCAACATTTGCATCAACTGGATAATATTTCTGTTTCGCACGCTTGCAAAATGGGTGTACTAATCACATGACTATAACCGATTGTCCGTTCGTTGAGATGTGCGAAAATGATTACCAACTGGAAGTAGTATATGATACTTCTCGAAATGCAGAAGACGCCTTCCGCAGTGCCCGCAATTGAACAGTCGAGAGCAATAATTCTAAACTCGTTAGGCCAGTTAAAACAAGGTCTTGTATCTCTTCATTATGAGACTTAGTACCGCAAGCGCAGTTCTCCCAAAATTTGACTTCCAGATTAAAAATCGGCATACAGTAATTCGTTACAGATATGACCATATATAGTTCAGCAGACTTGACACACCGGTTTCGAGTTTCTCAATATAACTATCTCCCTATCTCTCTATCCATTTATATATCTATCTATCTGACTCTCTATCTATCTATCTATCTATCTATGTTTCTATCTATATATCTATATATCTATATATCTATCTATATATCTATCTATCTATCTATATATCTATCTATATATCTATCTATGTCTATATTCATCTATCTATCTAACTATCTATCTATCTATCTATTTATCTATCTATCTATCTATCTATTAATCTATCTATATATATCAATCTATAAATATATTCATATATCTATATATATATATATCTATCTATCTATATATATATATATCTACATATATATATATATATATCCATTTAT
>JACCGJ010023050.1:0-18678 GCA_013407085.1 Atriophallophorus winterbourni
TGGGAACCTGCTGATTGTGAACAGATTAAACTTAAACCGAAATATTGTTTCTATATAAAGAATGAAATAAAACAACCGCTGGTGTGTCAATCAGATATTGGATCTGGTGATATTTTGTGTGAAAGAAACGGAGAAAGTTGGCAATGTTTAAATCGAAAGTACCCACCCGTATCGCTGCTCTGCACAGGGATTGATGCCAGTGGAAATCCAAAGCACACGATCTACAGTTTCGTCGGATTTGAATCACACGAACCAGAATGGGTTTCTGAAGAAATGGATCAAATTACAGTGGAAAGAAATATTATGGCCAAGTGTTCCTTATACGGGCGATTGCGTGCAGCAGTTTTATTCAGTAAATGGTTCAGACTGTTACTACTGGTTGGGATTGCCGGAACAATTATCTTGGAAACGATTCTGGTGTTGGTACTTTTCAAAGTTTATCGTAATCGAGTGAATTCAACGTTAACCATCACTCATAGTGTACCAAATTCGTCAGCGAAACGTCCCATTTCTAAAGCTGAAAGTACGGAAGAGGGTGAATACACTGAATGTGAGAATGCGAAGCTCATCGTGTGAAGTGTAATACTAAGCAGACATACATTTGCCGCATCAATTCTTTCCTTCCCACTAAAATCTAATCTCGCAGCAAACTTTCTTTTGAGTGCTCATATGTTTTGACATTGCATGAGCTACCATTCCAATTAAAAATTGTACTTGCTATAATCACTTGCAAAACAATACATTGCCATATGCTCCATCCAATTTTCTCTTGTTGCATACGTACATAATTTTAGTATTTTCGTTTAACATTTCTAAATTTTCAAAGAAGCTATTTCGATCCTCTTATTGCTGAGAAATCTTCAAGTGCTCACCGCAATCTTCTTTCTTAATTGTCTATTAATCTATTTCTCATCGGACCGTTACGTTCTATAGGTCTGGAGCTGATTTCCGTGTTCATTGTATTCATTTAGGACACAGTGATATTAGTCAATCGACTACACTTTGCGCTATGATGTTGCTGTTTGACTTGCAAACAATGCTAGATTTCAATTCACACAGACAAAAACAGTTCCGTATAATAAATTAATCCACTCTATTTGAAATTTCCACTATCTGAAAACATTCAGTAATCTCTCTCAGTAAGTTAAATAACAATTTTTTCGTAAAAATCGGAGATATTACGTGACATGAGCGGCATTTAATTTTTAGTGGTTCAATGTGTATTCCGCCAGCTTGAGCCTGTGTTTTAGTTCAAATTCCACGTCATTCGAAGGCATTTATCATACCAAATTAAAGATGGTGCTGAGGTAGAATTATTATAAAGGTGCAGGTAATGAGTGCTTCAGTTCATCTGATGACTTAAGATCATACTCACATACACTGCGTCATTTCAAGGCAAATTAATTAAATAATAATGGCAAAAATTTAGATATAACTGTTGATTATCAGAAGATAAAGGATCAAAGTTCATACGATTTCAATTTTCAGGTTTACACCCCGTCTATAATATGGAGATATTTGTATAAATTCATTTCTGACGAACATAACAAAGTGCAAGAATATTGTGTTTAATGATGAGCAGCGGCGAAATGTGTTTAGGTCTAAACTTTTTCATGTATACAGTTACATGCTAAATGACTCAAGATTCAAGAATTTATGGTTTAAAAAGCTCAAAGTTGTACAAAACCATAAGATATTAGTATAATGACAAAATATATAGAAATATTGAGGCTCTAGTAAGATCAACACTTTTGTATTTATTGTCTCGGTATTATGGGAAAATATTCGTTCGGATAAATATCGTAGAAAGTTTCTCAATTAATTTATATACGCGGGTTGTATCGAGTTTGTTCCAGAAAAAACCTTTCAACAGATGATTGTACAACGTATGACGGTAAGGATTTCCGCACCGAATAAAAGAAAGGACGGCAGTTCTGGTGAGAACATGGAATATCAATTGCCGGTGTGTGTGTGTGTGCCCGTGCGATTACTTGACTGGAGGATAAATAGATCAGACAATAACGAATGTCACTTTTTGGAGCGAAGCGAAGTGCGAAGCGAATTTTCGAAGTACCCTAACTGCCCTTCGCAATGGCGAATAGTATCAAAGCGAATATCTGAAGTGCACTTCGCAATGGGAGGAACAGGGGCTGGTTGAGACTGGGACTGGGACTGGTCGACGCTGCCAAAGGCCAATTCCGGATCAATATCAAGGTCATGGTGCTCTTGGAGAAAATCTTCAAGATCTTGGCAAACGGGTTCCGGCATCTGAATGGATGGGACCAAGTTGGCCAAGAGCACCTTGATGCTATGCTCGCACTCGTTGAAGAGGTGACCATGAGACCTGGTCCTGAGGTACACGGCCTTCTGAATGGGGTTCAGGTAGTGCGCCATCTGGTAGAGGTCCACGTTCATGCCCAGCTCGGGAACTCTGAACTTGATCTCCTCCTGGAACTTCTTGATGAATGCCTTGGTGGCATCCTTGGAGTCGGCGAACAGCTTGATCCTGGAGGCGGACATCATGGCAATCTTGGCCATGTCCGGAATGACATGCTGCAATGTGGGCGTCTCATCTGCCTGGAGACGTTTGCTGACCTCCTTGATCTGCTCAAGGGGCCAGAGGATGTCCTCCAGGTCCTGAAACTGCAGCTTGTTTGGAATGAGGGCCGCAAAGTCTGAAGGGGTGTTGAAGACATCATCCTTCAGCGACAGCAGGACCGCCTTGTTCCGGACGCTGGATGTGATGGTCATGCACATTGAAGACCAGCGGATCTTGCTGTACTGAACGATCTTGATGAAGGGAACTGTAAAGGAATGACTTCTGAACTTCGAAGTTATAGCAAATAATAACGAAGCTTCGCAAATAATATGGCGAAGCTTTGCAAATATAGCGAAGTATAACGAATAACATAGCAAATTGTATAGCGAATTATAGCGAATAGTAACGAAGTTAACCGAATATTGCGCTCACTCACCTTACAAGTCAGCTGCCTTCTTCCTCATGAACGAAGAACGCTTGACCCCGGTGGCCAGAGCCCAAACCAGCTTGACCAAGTCGCCCACCTCCTCGATCTGCATGGCATACTTGAGGGCGTTGTTAATTGCGTGGTCGACGCAAAGCAGGTGCTTGCTGATTTTGTCAGCGTTCTTCACAGCCTTCTTCATTTTGGCCTCGGCGTCCGTGACCATGATGGTCGCATTGCTGTCTTTGAGGCTCTTGATGGCACCAAGCATGGAGTTGAGGTAGCGGCCCACCACCTTCGAGTCGTGCGTACCCACCACCATCCTGCAGTTAATGGTGAATCTCTGCATGAACCAGTCGGGATCAATGTAGTGGATGGTCAAGCTCAGGTACCCCTGGTTGGAGCGGCTGGTCCACATGTCACTGGTGAATCCAACTCCCAGGAGGTTGGCCAGGTCCTTGGCGAGCTTCTTCTCCATGGCTTCCTCGACATTCTTGAAGAGGAGGTTACATATATGCCTGGAGAACATGATCTGCCTGGGGATGTTGATCTTCGGGTCCAGCGACTGAGAATACCTGGAACAATAGCGAAGGTAATAGCGATATATACCAAATTATAGTGATTTTCAATCGAAAAATAGCAATATATAACAAAGTATAGCGAAGTTTAAGCGAAGTATAGCAAAGTAAAATCGAAATTATCTTTCAAGTAAGAAGGTAACAACTTGTAATTGTAAATTTGTCATTTTAAATACCTGATAAAGTGGCGATTCTCCACATGGCTGAACGAAAGGTTGGCACCGGCAAGGTAGGCCATGATCTCCAGGTTGGTCCTCAGCTGGAGAGGACTCGTCGGGTTGTACTTCTTGGGAGCGCTGGCGCTGCCGCCGGACTTGTAGTACTGGGTGATCGGGGTCACTGAGAGCCTTCTTGAAGAGGTTTCGGATGACTCCCCGATCTTGACTCGCCCAGAGCTGGACTGGGACTGCTGCTGCTTCTTCTGGAAAAGAAAAGAAAGAAAAACAGTTGAGCTTCATTTTCAACAAACTATTGCAATTATAACGATGTTCATGCACATTATTTGGAAGTACTACGCGATCTATAAGAAAGTATATGGCGAGTTATTGCGAAGTATAGCAAAGTTTAAACGAAGTATAGTGAAGGTTGCGTCAAACTGAGTCTAACTCACCTTTTCAGTCTCGAACTTGGCCTTCTGGTTCAGAAACTGCTTAGAAACGTCCGGATGCTTCGACATGATGTGGCCGACCATGCCTTGGGGGGTTCCCTGAGGCCGGGCGATGGACTGGCCACAATCCTCGACTTGGCAAATAGCTCGAGCTTCTCTTTCCTTCGCACCTTTCTTCACAGCCTCCTTCTTGAAGAAGTTCCAGATCGGTGATCTGGTAGGCTTGTGCCGGTAGGTGGTGTGATGGAAGTCGTCATCATCATCATCATCTGACGCGGCGGAGACCTCTTTCTTGAGGACTTGGGGGTCCACGGGTCTTTGGACGGCAGCTTGACGTTGAGGGTCGGGCTCCTCTTGGACTTCTTGGCCGAGGCCGAGTCTTTGTCCTTGTCCGACTTGTGGTGCGTCTTCGGGGGGCTCATGATGAGACTATGATGAGACAATTAAATTTTCATCCTATTTATAGTCCTCCAACCACGCACGCAAAAGAAACAAACGCCCAGGCAAGGCGGCAAGCACCCACGCAGAGCGCAAACACCCAAGCAGATCAAAACACCCACGCCCTTCGCATCCGGCCACACACCTACGCGAATACATTTAAAATATTAAAGTACAAAAAAGTACAACCCTTTGTCTGCTGACGGTAACTCTAGTTACCACCTCAAATGTTAGCAATTAAACAAGCAGTCGGTTGCTCAGTAGCTTACGTCGGTACTTTCAGTCACCATCGGAGTGCACTTGTCTGGCGGTGTCTGTCATCTGATCCTCGCAGGACTCTTTTTAAAGCCAGTCGAGTGTCAACAAGTGTCAACATCAAAAACAATTCCCGTAGACAAAGGGTTAAAATATTAAAGTACAAAAATGAACACTCTTCTCTTTTAGCGAAGACTTCGCTAATATTCGTTTACAGCGAAGTTTGAACTTGCACTTCGTTTTAAGCGAAGCGAAGTATATCGAAGTTTTAGCGAAGTTTTTTTTGCCCTTCGCCATATTCAACAATATTCGCTTCGCTTCGCAACTTCGCTTCACTTTAATCCCGAAAGCGAAGTATTCGTTATTGTCTATTTAATAGATGCTTCCAATGATGAATCTTTGAGTTCAATACATTATAGGTGATGATTGGACCCAATCGAATCGCTCTGCGAGCCAGTGTATCCACATTAAGATGCACCACTCGATCTTCATATGGGAGGTATCAACCGCTTGGTTACCATACTTATTTAGAAGTAGGGGGGAATGTTTCAAGGGAAAGTCGCTGAAAAAGCAAAAGCATACATAGCATGCGGCCAGCTCGGTTGTACACGGCTTCCCATCGCATGTTGATCTTCTGACTTCCACTAATCCAAACGCCGAAGTACTTTTCTCCTGTTTTCCATTACAGCTGTTGTGATCCAAGGTTGTAGGCGAATTGTAAATCTTTACCTATGTGTAACATTTTACACTTTCTGAAATTAAATGGAAGCTCGTTCCTCTATGACAAGCTGTACAATATATTCAACTCGCCTTGTAAGCAAAAAAAGTACACGCTTGAATTGATTGGCATCCAAAGTTTAACATCATCCGCTGAAAGCATCCTGACGCTTACGAGTTTCGGAAGGTCTTTGATGCACACAAAAATTAGAACTACACAAAGCAACGATGCTATCGGCTTCGATGTCTACAGACATCACCTCATCGATACGTACAGTTGCCTTACGATCAAGAAGTTGCGTTCTCCGCCAGCTAAGAAGGCACCCATTAATACTAACCTTCTGCAGCTTGCTCAGTTCCATGCGATCCTGCGTATTTGATATGTACAAGTAACACGCCGGCACGCATCCACCCTCATCCACTGACTGCGTCCAATCGATCTGAGACCCCAGTATGTTAGTCTATTAAGAATGAGACCTTCGAAATCCATGTTGCTCTCTGGACTACCAGTTATGAGTTTCGTGATGACTCAAGATCAATTCACATACAATTCGCTCCATAACATTTTAGATCACTGGGCGGTAATTTGTTGATTCAGAACGAGCGCCGCCTTTGCAGATGGGTGTTATGATTCCTCTTTTCCAGTCATCCACTACAAATTACATACTTACTTTCGTCTGGGACATAGGCCTCCAGCCATCTCTCCCCAGGCATCAAGATTCTACACTAGGCTCTCCAGCTGTCTACATTTGTTGTCCATCTACTTGGTGTCTGTATCCAGGTTTTGGTGCCAGGTATTTTAAAGCCGCCCTTTATTTCTCTTCCCTTAGGGGTTCCAGGTGATGGATTGTCTGTTGATGTTTGATTCAGGTTTGCGGAGGATGTGGCTAATATATCGTCAGCTTCTCTGAATGATGTCTTTGTAAACAGACTACTGCTTCGTTCGTTGTCACAATTCATCATTGCTGATCTTGTCGGGCCAGCAGATCTTTAGAATCTTCCTGAGGCGGGTTCGATGAAGACCAGGGTTTTCCATTTTAGGGTTACTGGATTTCCATGTGTATGCTACATATAGTAGTATTAGCTTTGCCTAGGTGTTAAAGAGCTTGATCTGGTGGTAATGTTGATCTCGCTGGATCCACAGATGTTCTGCAGCTGATGGAAAACTGCTCGTGCTTTACCGATGCGTGATATGACGTCTGCATCCGATACTGCAAGCTTGTCCCGATGCTGCTGCGATAGGTGTAACAGTCCACTTCTTTCATCGTCTTGACTTTGACTGTGATGGGTCTCATGTTTAATGCATTGATAGTGCACATGTTGCTCTTTCGTCTGTTGATGTTGATGCCCAGTCTAGCTGAGTTAACCGCAACGATGCTAGTCTTTTCTTGAATCTCTTGTTGGGAGTAAGAAAAAGTGAGCCAGATCTTCGGCGAAGTCGAGGTCGTCCAACTGATTCCAGTTTCCACTTAATGCCGTTCCACTTCTGGTCTGACAATATCATTGTGAACAAGTCTATAACCAACAGGAATAGGAACGGGGATAGTAAGCAGCCAAGTCTCACTCCAGTTCTCACTTCGAAGGTGTCAATAAGTTGTCTGTCATGTACTCTACTGAAGGTCCTCCTATCATATAACTTCCTGATGATATTGTTACTATTTTCTGGTATTCATTAGTGTCTCAGTTGTTTCCATATGCTCCGTGTGTCGACGCAATTAAATACCTTCTAATAGTCAATGAAGTTGACGTATAGAGACAGGTTTCATTCCAGGGACTGTTCTAGAATGATGCACAAGGTTGCGATTTGGTCCGTACACGATTTCTCCTTTCGGAAGCCGGCTTGTTTGTCACGAAAATGTGGGTCAACATCGTCTTTCATTCTGTTCAGCAAGGTGCGGTTAAACACCTTCTCTGGGATAGACAGCAGAGTTATCCTTCAGTAGTTGGGGTAGAAACTAAGGTCACCACATTTGGGTGTTTGATGAGGTACCCATCTGACCACTCAGCTGGTAATTCTTCCTCTTTATAGATCTCGCAGAAGAGCAGGTGGAGGAGCTCCACGTTGGTCTCGACGGTCCGGCTTTAGCGCTTCGGCCGGGATGCTGTCAGGCGTGTAGACTTGCCGTTCTTTAATTGCTTAATGAAACTGCGGATCTCTTCATTCTTTTCTGCACAGCGGATGATTGGCAGATTGCTTTCAGCTGGCAGTGGTTCCAGGGGTCTGTTGAGTAACTCCTGTAAGTGCTCGATTCCTTCTTTTTCTGTCCTTCTTCGTCGGCTATCGCTTCCCCATCTCTGTTTCTCACTGGCCTTTCTGGCTTGGCAAACATTCCTGATAGTATTTTATGGTGGAGTACAGGCAATTCTTGTTGTTCTGATGAGCTGCTTCTTCTGCTTTTATGGCCAATGTCTCTACGTAGTTCCGATTGTCAGACATGACGCCACGATTGACAATTCTATTTGCTTCTATATATTATTTTTATCCTTTTGCTGTTGTTGCTCTATTTCTGTTGTTGTTCACCACTGCTTTCTTTTCTCTAATTTCATCAACCTGCTTAGATCCATACCTTGTGCTTGTATGGTTTGGGGCCCAGTACTTCTTGACATGTTGATGTCACTAATTCTTTTACTTTCTGCCACTGCTTTTCTATCGCCTCTTCTTCAAGCGACCTTTGCAGGACTTGGAACTCATTAAAGAGGGTGTCCTAGTAATCTTATTCCTGCCTACTGTCTTTCAGTATTGCGGTGTTGTAACGGTATCGTTGGCTGGACCACTCTATCAAATTTTTATTCAAATTCAGCTTCAACTTGGTGACAAGTAGATGATGTTCGGAAGCAATTTCGGCTCCTCGTTTAAGGCGTACAACTTGAAGAGCTCGTCGAAACTTCTTCTCGATGCACAAGTGGTCAATCTGTTTTCCTGCCGACAGATCTGGTGAGACCCCTGTCGCCTTGTGTATTTTTCTGTGGCGAAATAATTTCTCCTATGACCACATTGTTTGCGGCGCATGGGTCGGCAAATCTCTCCCCGTTGTCATTCATCTCGCCCAGCCCTTGCTGCCCATCATCTCCTCATACCCTCGGTCGTCACTGTTAATCTTGGCTTTGACGTCACCCATTACAATGAAAATGTCACTCATTTGTCTGTCTGTTGTAAAAAATCCTTCTTCTCCACTTCAATGTCGTTCGTCGGGGCGTAGCACTGGATTATGTCCATGTTAATCCTCTTCTTCTCTGCATAGAAGGAGGCCTTTATGATCCGTGGTCCGTGCTCCTACCACCTAATGTAGGATTTCTGTGCCGACTCCCTGAATGTGTGCGGCATCTTCCTGCTCGTGGCCCGAGTACAAAATAATTCACCCGATGTCAATCGCATCTGCCGGATCCAATCCGTTTTGACTCGTTGATTCCTAAGACGGTGAGGTTATACTTCCTCATCTCTACGGCCACTTGCATTGTCCTTCCAAGCTCATACATGGTCCGGACATTTCATGTGGCGATGGTAATAATAGTTCTGGTGTGAGACGATGGTCATTGGCCCGACGACTTCCAGATGACCCTGGGTTTCACCATCTACGTCACACACCTTCCAGTAAGTTGACCGTCTTCTCACAGGTCCGTGTTGCCTGTTGGCATTCGTGTTGGCCTTTCTGTAGCAAGAAGGTTCTAACGGGGTGGGGTACCTAGCCCCACGCTTAACCCTGCGTAGGTGATGCCACACTATTTCAGAATAGATAAAGATATCGCTTATTGTCTCAGGCACAGTTGTTGCTGACCATTCCGATAGTAGTAATGCATTCTTTGGTTTTAAAAAATGTGAATAAAAACTGGCTAGAGCGTTAGCGGTTTCCAGGACAGAATCTGTTAATCCGTTATCTACCATGATCGGAAATACAATAGGTTTCAGATTTGTTGTGTTGTTAACGGTTCGAACAATAGGTTTGGGATATCTTTGTATTCTAGCAAATCGCGCAGTTAGATTAGGTTCGCACATGCGAGTGACGCCTATCCTAGGCTTAGCAGACAATTTGGTGCGGTGAAATCTCGTGTGGGGTAGCTTCAGTTTTGCACAGACCAGTGAATAATCAGTGTCGCAGTCTGCGCTTTGATATGATTCGGTGAGGAGCACGCTTCCTATATTAGTGTGCTTAACAAGAATAAGATCAAGCTGATGCCCCGGCCGTGACAACCTTGGAACTAAAAAAAATGAAGTAGCATCACCGAAACACTTTGCTAATTAGAGTATCATGCGGATTTAAATTCTTTTCTGACATACAAAGTAGTATTGCACCTTCGTTTTGGAAATCGCCTCAAATTTTTCAAATACAAAGTTCGGGTACAAGAGATAGAGCCAACGGGGCTGTACTTAGTCTGCAAAACAAGGAACTTGTATTTTCTGATGGGTATTGATGAAACAATTAAAAATCTTCATTTCAGCACACGTTTCTTAAGTAACGACATTAAATTGTGTGTGGCGTCAGCTATCATTGAAGCTCAATGGAAGACCAAAACCCAGTAATCTCAGATGTTTTGTTATACGTGTGTATAAATTGGACAAATGATAAGATGTCGTAAGGCTTAGGGTTGGATGTCACGTGAACGAGACCGAAATCCATTCTCTCATTTTCCGAACACCATAGCTCAGGCAACGGAAGCAGAGTATGCCATATATTTTCATTATTTGTGGTATCAACGAAAAAAATCAAAACGTCAATAGCGAATTTAACGAATAAACGAACGGATCCATAAAAAACGTGATGAATCAGGACACACCGCCGGCATCACATATTTCTTTTATGAATGCAATGCTAACAAATTGATACGGCGGAGGCAGTCTGGATCTAGTTGTAAAGGAGTGAACTGAGACTTCAAAAGCAACAGTGTGTCGATTTTTTTATTGTTTCGGGAACTAAAATGTGTCTTTAGCGTTTGTAGTTGCGTCTAATTATAGCAACCGGAGCATGTTGCCATGCAGGACAGCTAAACATGCTAATAACGCCTGTTTGGGATAAAATAGATAGAACATTTTTTCAAAACTCAACTGTTAGGCATCAATGAAGTATTCAACAATATTGAACGACAACTGGATTATGAACTGAACTGGATTATGTCCATGTTGATCTTCTTCTTCTCTGCTTAGATGGAAGTTTTTCTGATACTACCAACTAATGTAGGAATTGTGCCGACTTGGAGAGCATCAGGGCCACTCCCTGGATGTGTGCGGCATCTTGCTGCTCGTGTCCCGAGAACAAAAGTAATTCACATGAAGTAAATCGCATCTGCCCGGAACCAATCCGTTTTGACTCGCTGATTCCTAAGACGGTGAGTTTGTACTTCCTTATCTCTACGGCCACTTGCATTCTCCTTCCAGGCTCACACATGATCCGGACATTCAATATGACAATGGTAGTAGTGGTTCGGCTGTGGTCCTCGGCCTGAGGGCTTCCAGATGACCCTGGACTTTACCGTCGACGTCATGAACCTTCCAGTTAGTAGGCCGTCTTCTCTCTGGTCCATGCTGTCTGTTGGCCACTCTGTAACAAGAAGGTTATTACAGGGAGAGATATCTAGCCCACGCTCAACTTTCCTTCTTTTGCAGCCGGGCTTGGACTGTCCTTGGAGGAGTTAGCCGGGGCAACACGCTCACTCCAAGTGTGATTAAATAAACCACATAACTTCATGACTGCAGGTGTGATTCCACTGCTCCTGAGGACTTGTTGAAATTTAACCTGCGTAGATGAGGCCGCCCTATTTCAGAATTGATACAGATATCATTTATTGTCTCCGGCACAGTTGGTGCTGACAATTCCGAAGGTAGTAATGCATTCTTGAGGTCTAATTTGTGAATAAAAACTGGCTGGAGCATCAGCGGTTTCCAGAACAGAATCTGTTAATCCGTTATTTGCCATGATCGGCCATGGGTTTTAGCTTCGTTGTGTTGTTAACGGTTCGAACAAGAGGTTTAGGATTTCGTTGTATTCTTGCTACCAACTGAAGCTTGCGTTATTGTCTAACCTCACTGATGAGATTTGTGACATGATTCCGCAATTCGCGAAAGTCGATTCTCCTCTGGCGACCCGATGAATAGACCAAGCCAAATTTAAATTTCTTAACGATTTTCTAGTGCGACTGTGAATTTTTTTAATGTATCATGTTGGAGATGTAATCTGTCAGGTTCGTGCAATGCGAGTCCGGACAACTGAAATTTATATTATGATTGTTGAAAGCCCCCATTGTTTCCCTCAAGTAAGTGTAATCCAATTTTCTTGTTAGTTTTCTCTTATTTACCATTCAACTGGCGTTGCACACATATTGAAATAGCAGAACGACGTGATCGCTTCGATCCAGCTTAGGGTGATCCTGTATATGTTCCAATGTCGTGGCTTCGAAGTTTAGGAATAGGTCCAGGATAGATGTCTCTGGCAAATTTCTTTGTCAAGTATATTCGAAAACATGATCATACAATGGGATCTAATCAAAACTTCCACGAAATTTGTAGTCTAGTGATTGGGGTTGATGATCTACTCAGTTATATAGTTGAGGCAGATTGAATTCTCCTACAACCAATAATTGCAAATTACCCTGTTTTCCAACGTAATAAATTGCTTTTAAGAGATTCTCTTTGTATGCATCCCAGTAAACTATACCAAAGTTGCAACTGTCTCCTGAGTCAAGCTTCAAGTTACACCATATACTGTCTTCCAGATCCAGATCAGTGTCTATAACTGCCGTACTGTATAAACGCTCTTGGTGGTAAACAGCTATTCCAACACCGGTTCGTAAACGGTATTTCCAAAAGAGGGTCATCTTCGGGATAAAGTGCTCACGATCGCTCACATGAGGTTAGAACCGTGTCTGAGTCATTACTGTGAATTCCAGCGAGTGCTGATTGCAGAGATCCTTCATTTCAGCTTATTTGTTTACCAGGCATTGTGTGATTGCATGAAGGCAATTAATAGTGGCTTTCATATGAAGTGATGGAGCGCAAAGTCATCTATTTGTCCGACCTTCGAGAGTTAGGCATCGGTCTTTTTTACGATTCGCCACAATATTTTTAATCATAGTCTCGTCCGATTGAATTAGCTGTCGTGCAGAATGTCTGGGGTCACTAATTCTGACATCCATCAGGAGATTCTGTGATTTGCGTTCAGTTGGCTGCAATTAATTCCATCATAACTCTTGGTAAATCTGTTATTTGTAGAGGTTCGGGGGCCGTCACGCATATAATTTCGTGACTGAGGTTTTCTAAACGTAACAATCACGACTGACTCGTGAGCTGGGATTGTGTTAGCAATGTATAATCCTTGCTTGTAATCGTGGTGCTGTATCTCACTTCCCGAAACGTGCTAGTGTGTTCAAGAACACCAAGAAGTACGGCGCTACGTTGGCCATATTTATCCCGATTATTTAAATTACCCTTTCTCTCCAAACATGGAATATTCGCATGTATGCCAGATTTAGTCTGTGGACATGCACGGAACAAATAATTGTTTAGAAGAACGTATTCCCTCTTTTCATTGATTTATAGAGTTATCCTCTGTAAACCGGTTCGTCAATATTAGGAGAATCGGAGTGTCTACCTAGGACGGTTATTGAATCAGGCAGTATCGAGCTCATACCCTTAGTTGCACACAGCTGTTACCATTGCTCAGTGTCGTGAGTTCGTCTACTTGAGTGAAGTGTCCCTGATTTCTCTGACACGTTGTTACAGACTACATTGAGGTTCTTCAAATTTGTTTTTATTTAAATAATATTTTGGATGGACAATCAGTAGACGCACCTTCGACTTTTCAATCTGCCTAGTGTTTGCATTACACGACTGTAGACGACATTTTTTGCACTTTTGACCCTAAGCCCGAAGAAAACTATACATCTTAACGCCATGCATCTACATTTGTCATCCCACCAATTGAAAACAATTTCTGCCCCTTGGATTTTTACCTGATTCTTGAACTGCTGAGTAAGCAACCAAATCCCATTTTCGCTTGTTATATTATTCGTTGTTCTCATTTTATTCTTTGTTTTTTTGTAAATCTATATGCTTTTTAGACCATTAAAATTAAATTGAATTGTTCAGCATGTTCGGCACCCCGCAAATTCAATTCACGTGGTGGGTAGGGTATGTAGCGTTAGATTTAGGTTGGTTTCACTATCGAATTCAATGTTTCTTCGAATTTTCAAGAGCAGTTCTCTAAATGTTTGATCAGTTCTTCTAGTTCCCTTGAATGTGATACATTGATCTTAGGACCGTTTGATGCACACATAATAACACCAGGAAGTTTAGCATTCTTAATACACAAAACTGCTACTGAGTCAAAAATCTATCGCAATTAGTGTGTATCTTAGTAGAGCACATATGACACACGACTACTTTTGATTTCACACTTACCCCATTTTTGCACATTTTACACAAATTGTTGTTGGGTCTTTACATCCGATGACAGTCGATGTCAAGGTAGTCTTCTTGTTGAATGTGGGCTTAGAACGTTCCCACGAAAACAGCTAGACGCGTATCCGTTGAAAGTTGAAATTTACGATGTTTTGTGGAAACGTATCTCGATGTATTGGATGTGAATTATCATGTAAAACAATCGTGTTGCTCGTAGAGTTGATCTCACACAAAGGATACAGGGCTTGTTAAATGCAGTAGAAGAAGATCTTCCGAATGATTGTGGTCCTGAGCAAGTCAAAACAGCGACAACAACTTTTGCACATGTCACAATATTTTCACGGGGATTTGGAAAATAGGAACTTTCGAAATATTGGTCACCAAGAATGTGGGGCAACAATAGATCTGGTCAATAGGAATAGAATGGTTTAAGAATCACCAAAATAGAATAAACAAGTGACGAGTTGTGTTCAAAAGTATCAGAACACAAACATTATGCGTTTGCGCGGAAAAAGCCGCCATTCACGTCTCTAATACGCCAGGAAAACAGTGCAAACTAAATGAAAGCTTCGTTAGATAAATTTTCCTTCGGGTAAATGTGAACAAAACAAATAAATTGTCGTTTCCAAACAAAATGTATACTTATATTCGGGTTGCACAATTTAGCGATATTTCTTAGTAGATTCAAGATTCAAGATTTATGTTGAAAAATGCACGTAGATGTACAATACCATAGGTTATACGTATAAAAGTTGAACAAATCGTACTTATATGTTTGCGTTCATATGCTTCAAAGCAGGAGCAAAAGTTAATTTAATTGTGACATGGAGACAGGACATTTCGATCGAAAATATGTTTTGGTAATTTTTTCCAGGTGCGTGTGTGTAAAAAAGATGCACTAAGGGATTTAAGTAAATTGAGGCCGAGACACTATTATTTCCGCAAACATTAGTTGATGCACAAATAATACTGCAGTAGAACAGCATTAGTACAACCTCTTCACCATTTGCTTCTTCAGTGCTGACAGGAGGAGTGTCCCACAAGAGGTGCGAGACACAAATATCATCATGAAATTTAAGAATTAGGGTGATAGAGGCGACTGCAACAATTACAGAGGAATCTTCCTACTAAATGTTGTTGGCAAATTGTTTGCTAAAGTCTTACAGATCCGGCTGCAAGTTTTAGCTAATAGAATTTATTCCGAATCTCAATGTGGCTTCCGCAAGGAAAGATCAACCGTTGGCATGATCTTCTCTCTGAGAAAAATTCAAGATAAGTGTCGGGAACAGCGTATGCAAGTATATGATGTTTTTATTGATTTAACGAAGGCTTTCGACCACGTCAGTTGGGAGGGTTTTTTCAAAATGTTTGATTTGATAGTCTGCTACCAATAATGCTCAAACTCGTTATTTCGTTCCAATTAGGCATGATTGGGTCAGTCCGTTTTAATGGATTCAGGTCAGAAGTCTTTGAAATTAGCTGAGGCGTCAAACAATGGTGTGTTCTTGCTCCTACGCTGTTCAGCATTTCCGTCACTTTGCTTCGCAAGCACGCTTTCAGGACGAGAACAGAAGGCAGTTTCCTACGCACGCGAAGTGATGGCAAGCTTTACAACCTGAACCAAAACAAGGCAAAGGATGTGCTAATCCCCGAGAGGCGTTGTTTGCCGACTATGCAGCCATTATTGCTCACACCCAAGAGCACATCTAGTCGCTAATTGACTGTTTTTCGTCGACATGCAAAGACTTTGGGCTACCAAACAGTATGAGCAAGACCAAAGTCCTTCGTCGAGGGATTTTATCGCCTCCAATCATCACTGTTGGAAACTGTCAGCTTGAAGCAATGCATCAATTCAAATATATTGGTTTAACCATTGCGGATAGCCTCTCGCTAGACACAAAGCTTGATAAGCGGATTGGCAGAGCAGCTGCCATTCTGTCACGATTCAACTCTTTTGTTTGGGGTAACTGCAAGCTGACTGTAAAGACAAAGATGATGATATACAGCGCGTGCTTACGAAATTCTTTACTGTACGGCAATGAACCCTGGACCACCCACGCAAGACACGAACGCAAGCTGAATGCTTTCCATCTACGAAGCATCCGTCGTATCTTGAACATATCGTGGGTGGACAGAGTGACTAATGCTGAAGTGATTTCAAAAGCTGGTCTACAGAGCATGTTCACCCTTTTGCGACAGCGCCGCTTGTTGCGGCTTGGTCATGTCTACAGAACGAAAAATGGTCGTATTCCAAAAGATTTACTCTATGGTGAGTTGCAATGAGGAAGTCGACCATTGAGCAGACCGCACTTGCGGTACAAAGACGGTTGCAAAATAGATATTGAAGCTCTTGGTATTGACCTGGCGAAATGGGAAGAACTTGCTCTTGACCGCACACATTGGGGGCATTGTGTAAAGCGTCGTCTGTAAGCTGGTGAGGAGCAGATACAGCTCTTGGCTCTTAGGAAGGTGACTTTCGAAGGATTTGGTACATCACCTTTGTAATTGGACGCGTATCCTGAATGTACTCACAGCAACACTCGCCCGCGCTGTTATAGTTTTTACGACGTAAAGCCACTGTTTTTAGTCGTGTTGTATTTATTTAACAGCCTCGGGTTGGACGATCTACTCGGTTATATAGTTGGGGAAGATTGAAGTCTCCCACAATCAATCAATCAATTGCGCTGTTTTTAACGTTAACTATTACTTAATAGTAGTAGTAATTAAATAGCTGTGCTTGGGTGGGTGATATACTATTGTAAGAAACGTAATAAATACATCGGTTTACTGAGGTCAAATACCGCTCCGGCCTCCGGTTTTATGACGCGTAGAAAAATCTTGTCAACACAACAATCTTATCAACCTATCTATGCAGGTTGTCACTTTGATAAGGTATATTAATTGATCTCCTACCAACGGGTTTACTTGAAGCCATTACTTACCACGTTGGGATCCTCATTGTCCGATTCAATTAATTCACTAGCGGTTGACGTCGACCAATGGCTCGTGCTTCCTAAGAAGTTATCACTCAACCTGTTCTCGTGCAATTCCTCCGAAACAAGGATTTTTGAGTTTGGCAACTATTGTCGTTGTTTTTTCGGCACTTCATACTCTTGTGTTTTGTCAAAGTGTGTCTTTTGTACATCATCTTGTTGGCCTCATTCGGTCCATGTCAACCATGAATGTACATC
The DNA here is from genome assembly GCA_013407085.1 of Atriophallophorus winterbourni. NCBI lineage: Eukaryota > Metazoa > Platyhelminthes > Trematoda > Plagiorchiida > Microphallidae > Atriophallophorus > Atriophallophorus winterbourni. The sequence continues at coordinate 17,139 of JACCGJ010023050.1, forward strand.
TCCATCGCATGAATTTTCATGTTCTACAGCTTTTCGAATGACTAAACAGTTTGATTCCGGAGGAACAATCTCTCCCATAGCATTGGAAACGATAGTCCAAACTCGGTTATATTGTATTAGTTACACGCTGGCGGCGTTATCTGCGTTCAGCAGCCAAGAGCTGTATTTGCTCCTCCCAAGAATGCAGACGACGCTTTACACGATGCCTCCAATGTGAGCAGTCAAGAGCAAGTTATTCTCAACTCGCCGGGTCAATGCCAAGAGCTTTAATATCTCTTTTGCAAACGTTTTTGTACCGCAAGTGTGGTCTGCCCAATGGTCGACTTCCTAATTGCAACTCACGAAAGAGTAGATCCTTTTCATTATGTAGACCAGCTTTTGGAAGCACCTCAGCATTAATAACTCTGCCCATCCACGATATATTCAAGATACGACGGATGCTTCGTAGATGGAAAGCATTCAGCTTGCGTTCGTGTCTTGCGTGGGTGGTCCAGGGTTCATTGCCGTACAGTGAAGCTTTTAGTACGCACGCACCGTATACCATCATCTTTGTCTTTACAGTCAGCTTGCGGTTACCCCAAACACAAGAGTTGATTCGTGACAGAATGGCAGCTGCTCTGCCAATCCGCTTATCAAGCTTTGTGTCTAGCGAGAGGTTATCCGCAATAATTGAACCAAGGTATGTGAAATGATGTACTGATTCAAGCTGACAGTTTCCAACAGTGATGATTGGAGGCGATAAAATCCCTCGACCAAGGACTTTGGTCTTGCTTATGCTGATTGTTAGCCCAACGTCTTTACATGCAACTGTAGTTTCTTCTGGTAGTGAGCCATTAAGGCTGCATCGTCCGCAAACAGCAGGTCACGGATTACCGCATTTCGTGGCTTGGTTTGTGCTCTCAACCAGTTCAGGTTGAAAAGCTTCTGTTCTCGTCCATAAAAGCGTGCTTCAGAAGCAGAGCAAAGAAAATGCCGAACAGCGTAGGAGCAAGAACACACCCTTGTTCGAAGCCTAGGCGTATTTCATAGGCTTCTGAACTGAAACCGTTAAAACGGACTGACCCGTTCATGCCTGATTGGAACGAAATAACGAGTTTGAGCATTCTTGGTAGGCATACTATCAAATCATACATTTTGAAAAAACCCTCCCAATGACGTGGTCAAAAGCCTTCGTTAAATCAATAAAAACATCATATACTTGCATACGCTGTTCCCGACACTTATCTTGAAGTTGTCTCAGAGAGAAGATCATGCCAACGGTTGATCTTTCCTTGCGAAAGCCACACTGAGATTCGGAGTAAATTCTATTAGCTAAAAATTGCAGCCGGGTCTGTAAGACTTTAGCAAACAATTTGCCAACAACATTCATTAGGGAGATTCCGCTGTAATTGTTGCAGTCGCCTTTATCTCCCTCATTCTTAAATTTCGTGATGATATTTGTGTCTCGCATCTCTTGTGGTGACACTCCTCCTGTGAGCACTGACGAAGCAAATGGCGAAGAGGTTGTAATAAAGCTGCTTTACAGCATTTGATGAGCTCA
>JACCGJ010023051.1:0-15312 GCA_013407085.1 Atriophallophorus winterbourni
AAGAAAAAATGGGATTAGATTGCTTACTGGGCTGTCCAAAAATCAAGTAAATATCCAAGGGCAGAAATTGTTTTCGATTGGTGGGATAACAAATGTAGGTATATGGTGTTAAGATGTATAGTTTTCTTCAATGCACGGGTTTTGGGTCAAATAGGCATCAAGGCTCCTCTTGAAAGTTTGCTGGTTTGGTGAGTTCACAACATTATCTGGCAGGTTGTTCCAAGTAAAACAAACTCGCACGGCAAAAAAATATCGTCTGCAGTTTAGTCTCGAGTGAGGGACAGTTAGAGTAAGTGTGTGAGCTCTTGTATTATGCGAGCTCCGTAGATTCAATAAGCATTGAAGAGGGTGATTTTCAGTATTCAAAATATTGTAAACCAGAATCAAATCGCCTCGGATACGACGACGTGGATAATCAAATAAATTCAGCGTTTGATTCGCTCATTGTAGGGTTTCCGGCTGAGTCCAGTGACAAGTTTGGTAGCTCGATGATATATTCGTTGCAAAGTCGCAACATCTTTTTTGAGCCATGGCGACCATGCTTGAACCGCATATTCCATCGTGGGCCTGATATACGTATTTATAATACAGGGAATTGTCTGTTTTGAGAACCTACCGAAAATTCTCTTTAGGAGTGACAATTTCTTTGATGTTTTGCGATAGACGTAGTTGCAGTGGCTCGACATCCCTAGGGTGTTGCTTATTAACACACCCAAGTCCCTTTGTTCCATGGTCCACGAGAGGCTGTGTGTTCCTAGAAAATACTGGTACTCCACATATTTGCCAATGTTTAACATGTGACACTTTTGGAAATTGAAAAATATGCGATTTTTTAGGGACCAAGCCTGGAGGTTGTCCAGATCCTTCTGAAGCAGTTCGCAGTCCTCCGACGTACTTATCTTAGACCAAACTTTTATATCGTCCGCGAACAGTACGATCTTGCATTTGATGAGAGCTGGTATGTCATTAGCATAAAGCGCGAAGAGGATTGGTCCGAGGACGGCTCCCTGAGGCACTCCACTTGTCACGGCTACCGACTTCGATAGAGCACCGTCCACAGAGACTTGAACAAACCGATCAGTCAGGTAATTTTCTAACCATGCTAACAGACTGCCAGTGATACCACAACGTTCCAGCTTCTGCAAGAGAAAACTGTGGTTTACACGGTCAAATGCTTTCGACATATCGAGGTAACATACATGGATAGTATCCCCAGCATCCACTGCTCGAGTCCAGTCGTCAAGGGTGAGGAGAAGGTTAGTAAGGCAGGAGTATCCTCTTCTAAAACCGTGTTGGGCTCCCGAAAATAGCTTATTTTCCTCAAGGTATTTGCTCAGTTTTTTTGCCACGATCCTCTCGAGTACCTTGGATACGGCGGACAACAAAGTAACAGGTCTGTAATTTGCGGGCTCCGAACGCACCTCGCCTTTGAAAATCGGGGAGATTATACCAGATTTCCATTCAGTCGGTATGACACTTTGCGACAACGATTCGCAGAATAACTGAGTTAGAGGTCCGCATAGAGATTGTGCACAATGCTGGAGTATATTCGGGGTAATTTTATCACAACCAGGGGATTTTCTGGGATTCAACGATAGTAGTGTTCCCAGCACCTCTTCTTTGTTGATGGTTATTGTGTCCAATGGTAGAGGATGCGTTATTTCTGGATCCATTTGTATATTCACGCTTTCCTTTGGACAAAATACTGTAGCATAATAATTTACCAAAGCATCCGCGGTGTCAGCTGCATTTGTGGTCATTCCAGTGGGCGTCCGCAAGGCCGCAACTCCTGGTTTAACTGAACACTGCTTGTTCACAATCTGGTAAAGAAGCTTGGGATTCCGTTCCATTTTAGACATTATGACAGCTTGATACTGTATTTTGTCTTCAGCAATAAGTTTGATGACCTGGTTTCTTAGTTTTCTAAAGGTCTCCCATGTGGCATCGGTGGTTAACTGGCGATGGGTTATCCAAGCCTTATTTCGCAGTTTAATCCATTTCCGAGTGCGACTGCGGATTTTAAATTCGAATGCCTTTCCACACTGTTTTGGTACGAATGCCGAGTGTGAGTTGATTTCCCGGTGTAGATTGGTCAAAATGCTACACCACTGCTCTTTAACTCCTATGCCTTCAATTTGCCAATCGTTAATCAAACTTAGGGCGTTTGATAATTTAGATAGGCATACCTTTCTGATGAATTGTGTTCTATCGTTTGTTCGCTCTGCTCGACATAGGTAGTCAAAATTCAAGACCAAATGGTCGCTCGAACCTAGCGGACAATCGTATGTAATGCTTTCGACGGAGTCCTCTTCAGTTGTCAAGATAAGATCGAGCATTGAAGGCATATCTCTCCCTCTGTATCGTGTATTGCTTTCAACGTGATTATACAAAGGAATTTCGTCAAACAGCTGCTGGAAGATGGCAGCAGTGGAGGTTTGAGAAATTTTGTTCGTCTTCAGCAAGTTAGGCAGATTAAAGTCACCCATGATCAAGATTCTGGTGTGATATCTCGAGGCAATCAAGCGAAGCTTGTCGAGTAGATTCGAATTATACACTTCCGGGGCTGCTGGTGGGCGATAAATTACGCGGATTGTGCAATCATCGTCTGTAGCCGTTGTCAACAAACACCATAGCGTGTCCTGAAGCACCAAGTCGGAATCCGTCATTTCTCAGCACTTGAGTCTCTGATCATAATAAAGTGCCACACCTCCTCCCAAGATACCGCCGATGCATTAGCAACGTTTTACTCATTTGATTTTAATCCTAAGCGTTGTATACCATATCAAGTTTCATCAAGTTCGCTACATTTCGAATTATCAAGTGAAATGACTATCAACGAATACATGGTTGGGCGGGAACTTTGTCGACTAAACGAAAAGAAGTCCCCTTGCGCAGACAAAATTACCCCCGCCGTACTTCGCAGGTGTCGCGTTGCTTTGACTGCTCCTCTTACTTGCATATTCAATCTCAGCTTAAATTAAGGAAAAATACCACCTCAATGGAGAGCATGGATGATAACTCCTATTTATAAAGGCGGTAGCCGTTCAGACACAGCAAACCATAGACCGGTAACGTTACTTCCGGTGATCTCCAAATTAATGGAACGCATTGTGACTGCGCGCATAAGAGAACATTTTGGAAACCAAAATATTTTGACCGCAGCACAACACGGTTTTCGAAGAGGTCGTTGCTGTTTATCTAACCTTCTTACAACGTTCGAGGATTGGACCAAGGCACTAGACGAAGGTGAGGCTGTACATGCTCGCTACATCGATATTTCCAAAGCTTTCGATAGAGTCAACCATGACATCCTAATTAAAAAGCTCGAATCCTATGGAATAACGGGAATATTGCTGAATTGGATAAGGGACTATCTTACAGATAGACACGTCGAAGTTCGCGTTGGCAGCACCTTATCTAGAAAAATAGACGTCACGAGTGGAGTTCCGCAAGGCTCGGTGCTTGGACCTCTTCTATTCTTGGTGTATATGAACGATATAGTAGAGGATATTGGGTGCAACTTGATACTATTTGCCGATGATAATGAAAATTTGGAAACGTGTCAGGTCTGTTAATGACTGTATGGCATTACAACGAGATCTAAGCATCTTATTTCGTTGGTCCCAGTTAAATGAGTTATCATTTAACCCTGCGAAATGTAAAATGCTGCAGCTTGGGAAATCTCTGCACCATACGTATCAGCTTGGCACGCAGGATCTCGTCTGGACCACAGCAGAAAAAGATCTGGGTATCTGGGTTTCGTTTAACCTGAAGCCTGGACAGCATTGCCGGATGGTGTACAATAAAGCTTGCCGTATCTTGAGTCTTCTCAAAAGAATATTCCGGATTTTTACACCCGAAACCTTACCCCGGGTAATTAACACGTATATACGTCCTGTTATGGAATATTCCATCCAAGCCTGGGCACCATGGCTGAGGAAGGATATCGAACTACTCGACAGGATTTATCATCGTGCTACAAAGTTGGTCTCCCGGTACAGAAATTGGCCTCTCACAGAGCGAATGTTAAAACTGAACCTACAAGATTTTACCCAACGGCGGATACGTAGTGACCTTATGTTGACCTTCAAAATCCTGCATTCTGTAAACCATCCCCTTAAACACTTGCTAAAGCCCAATGACCTTACTAGAACACGAACACATTTAAAGGCTTTAAGCATTCCGCATTCTCGTCGTTCATATTGCATGTCAGCTGTGTGCGAATAAATCCGATTTACCGGATTCAATATGGACGGCACTGATTTCGATTCGATAAAATGATGCAGAAAATGTATGCAACAATTATACACAGATCACATTATACAAAAAGCTAGCACCTCAGTATGCAACATCTAGGTTTAGCTTATATTCTATTCAAGGATTAGTCCCGTCATTTGGATAAAATCATTTAGGCGAGCACAAGAGATGCCGCTGGTCATCAAACAACTTTACTGAAATTTGTTAGTCCGGAGAACACTTCATTCATGAATATTCTTGGTTGTCAACGCGGCTGACGATAGCCGGTTCAAGTCCTAGAATTCAAACTTTTATTGTTGGATATTTTGTCAAAACCAAGAATAGGATATTCTTTGCTGCTGAGCGAAATTCACGTAGTGTGCTTCCATTATATACCAGCGTGAACAACTTCGTGAATAATCCCAAGAATATTGTACAGGTGCCTATACATTTTAGGTTGACCAAATTTCAACTGGTAAGCAAATCGTTTTCAAATTTCAGCGCGCCATCAATTTACTTTACCTGATTTTTTCCTTGTTGCACGACTTAAACCACGTTTGTTAATTATACATTGGTTTTGAAGATGAAATATTTTTGTCTTATTAGGTTATGTATTTTTCGCACAAATATTAATTAAGCTGGTATTATTTTATCTGTATCGTGTTTCCAAGTGTGTCTGGATCATTTCCCTTGGGCTCGTTAAAAAATGCTATGAATAATTGTCTCAAAATACCAAACATGTTGTGTGACAGCCAGTAACGAAACAATGGTTCGGTTAGAGCATTCGATTGGTAACGTTTGATTTCTGAGACGTATTATGAAACGCTTGTAAGATTACAAATAAATGACGCACAGCCACCATGTATGCATTATAATCACTTGATTGTTTTGCTTGTAGCAGATGTGAATGTCATTCGCTAACAGATGTACGCGTTCGCGTAATACGTGCGCACACTATGGATCACGAATGTTGATGTTTATCCGTTGCGGAACCGGACGCCAGATCGTGGATATATTGTCCCTATCCACTTTGTTGCTCGCGTCCTCATATACCAAGCGGTCGACCTATTTTATGCGATACTCTTATACCTACGTTTTTCAAAATTCAAATTATTCCATCTAACGCGTGCATACCGTAAAATATACACAAGGTTGCACGCCCAAATTTTTCGTTAGTGATGCGGGTTATTTTATCCGTTTCAATTGGTGTAACCACCAAAAGCAAGCCGAAGACTAAGTTATTTATGGGCTCGCTTTTTATCGGTGACATTGCTGCTTAAACGTTCAACTTTTTATAACCGCGTTTTTGCAACTGAATTAAATACATTCTGGGTGGTGCGCTAATGTGTACGCAAGACCGCATCGGTGTCTATTGGCATACGATAGACCATAGTGCTAAATCCACTATTATGCGTTTGCGCGTGACACTATATGAAGCGAAGTGTCTTTTCAATGATGACACAATTCAATTTGTTACTCGGGATTCAAGTTGTTCAGATAAATATATAATGCTCTTAATCTTTCGTGTTTTATGATTGTGTATGTATAACCGCCATAGCTCTAAAACAGCTTTGCATTAAGAGATTAATTTTAGAGCTGACTGTTTCAACATTGACCATGTGAGGAGATCGCTAGTCCTTCATTTCACTTCATTTTACTTGCATAACTGCTACAATTTCGCAAATATGTTTCAATGAAACCGGATTCATGCTGCGATCGACAAGGAGTTATTTTCTATTGAATGTTTCTGCTGCTTTCTTATTCACCGGACTTGACGTTTGCCAAATTGTGGTGGGCGAGTTATAAATTATATTCGAAGTGACTGGTTTTATTATAGCAGAGAGATTTCACTTTTGATAAGCCTGATATATCTTTCTAGGAGATGAGTGTTAACATCGTCGTCTTGCCAGTTTTTATTCCTTATTTTCATAAATACCTATTTAATCCCCAATTATCAATCTGACACTTTTCATACACTCATTGTTTAACTCCATATAATACTTATACCTTTTTTTTAAATTCTTTGCTTCTACTTTTGGTTACTTCTCTGTAGTTCAAATTTACCTTTTTTCTATCTTGTCTTTCAAAACGACCGTTATTCTCTCAACAACCTTTAACCAATGCCACAAAAATGTTTCATGCTCAGTAATTCGGCCCCCTGTGTTGTTAAACATACCACTAAAGATTACGGATGTACTGGCTTCAAATACCTAACGCACAGCTATAGCAGGAAGGTTACCAAAAGAGCCTGCGATCATGATAACATTTTAGCACTCAAAGAATGAGCGTGCGTGCGCTTGAGTAAATTTTAAAAAAGACAATGAAAATTCACCGTCATTAGCGACATAAAATTCCTTCAATGAATCATTCGTAAACCAACTAGCTGATAATGAAGGTCAACGACACTACTTTGTGCCCCAATGTTGTATTTCCAATTCATACTTCACCAAAGTACCTGAGGTCTTTTGTGCACGCTCGTCTGTCTCATGCTCTAAGGACGCGGGACCAGATAAACTGTCACCCATTGCATATCGGGTCTCACATCCCCATCGCTTATACACCACTATTGGTTTCTTGAAACACTGTCATACACAGAAACATTTGCTCACCCACTGTATCAAATGAATATGCTGGTGTTATTTCGGCACCTAGAGCACCAAATGTCTATCGTTGCATGGAAAGAGCAATAATGACTAACTGTTGGAAATCTGTATGTATAATCCGGCTTCCTAAGAAAGATCACGGTAAATAACACCCGATCGTGTGCACGTTGCAGTTGCTTAAATTACTAAAAGCATTGTTTTATGATGAATGGTTTCCAGTTGTAAGGTACATGATTCTTATAGGTTTGCCTACCGTAAGATTTGTTCAACAGTTGATGCTGTCGCTTAGCATACGGATCATATTTCACGTTTTCTTGAGAGTGAATAGAAAGCTGTAGAAATTTGTTTTCTGGATTATACCAATTTCGTTATCAGTGTTGTACGCCATTCCTTGCTCAGAAAAAATGCGAATGTGGTGTTACAACAAACATTGCTCATTGGTTTGCATCCTATTTCTAAGGTCGACTCCAATATACTGTGGTGAATGACAAAATCTTCGTATTATACTGATTCCGCGTGGTGTCCTGTACGGTTCAACACTGTCCCCATTTCTATTTTCTATTTACATTTCTGATCTTCCTTTCAACTTTCCTGCGCTTATTAATAAATACTCCGACGAGGTAGCAGTGTCAGTGATCAACAATTGTCGAGTCGACCAACATGATTTAGAATCAATGATTACATACATTGGTCAACGGTCATCCTCACATGGAATAACTCTGAATCCACTAAAATGCAACCACAACTTTGTGGAGAAATGAAGTTCATTACTAAAAGTTTGTGTATACGAAGTAACTCATTTTCTTATTCTACTTCTTCTCTTAGTAGACGGAAACTTCTCTTGAAATATTGTTCTTACAAGCAATCCGGAGAAACTCCTTTCATGTAGGTCACTAACCTTTCCACCGCTTGAACTTAAAAGAAGAAAGTTGCTCTTAAGTTGACCATAGTAAAATGATTGAATGAGTGTCCAAAGTGCCTATTTACTTAAATGTGTAGGAAAAAAAACCCCAAAATTTCAAACGTTCTTGAACCTAGAAGGTGGGTTGATTGATCATTATAACATGAGAGTCTGGACGCTCGCCATTTAGTAAACTTTGTGTATACACAGAACAAAATCAACCGTCAGTTTCGATAAGTCGGCAGAATTCATGTAGTAATTCATCCAAACGCTAGGTGCCGTTCTGTGCAGGGCGCAAGACATACAATATTATTCACCGTTTCTGTTTAGAGAATTCGCATCTATCCTACGTGCTCTGTTGGTTTTTATATTTCGATCGATTGCTAAAATGCTGGACAAAAGAAATCGAGATACCGGTATTCTAAGGAGAACGTGATTCAAATTTGGCAGTCAAGTATCGGCTGGATTCTATTGAAAAAATAATGACCACATGCAATCCATCTACCACCTCTAAAATATGACGTTCTGGGCCAGGCAGCCATGACTGAATTTATTTGAGATTCTTTAAAGCCCAAGGACTCATGATAACCTCACAGAATATCGTAAAATTTGTAGCATGCTCCCTAAAATACTTATGTCAATATTGTAAATGTATCTATGACTGAAATTACAATGAGTAGTCCCTATAATAAGATATGCATTACTGATTGTTCGGTAGAGTTCGTTGCGATTCCAACTTTCCATTGACAAACGAACACTATGATAATATAAAGATGTGTAATCACTTTTTCTGTGGCTGTATCGAAACATCACAAAACATGTAGTGTTGCATCACTGCTGGATAATTGCGTGGTCGTTATATTGTTGGTGTTTGTACCGCGGAAGCGAATACATGAATACACGTCTGAAAACAGCAGCTATCAAACACAAAGCAATACAAATTGATTAGTCTGATGATTCCGACGAAATAAAGGCTTGCAGTTAACCAGCTAGCAAGACATCTACTGCGAAAACGAAACATAATAACTATCGGGAAAGGAGGACTGAGTATTTGCTCCTGTTTCCCAGGTTAGAATACGAAAGGAAGCTGTTCATTGTCGTGCACGTAGTGAACGCTTTCTCTGGTGAAGTGAAATTTTGTAGTCGATGCAATTAACGTTCTGATAGTTGACCTTGCAAGGGGATTGTTGCGAAATAGACTTTGGGGGAGGAACGTTTTTGGAGTGTTATTCAAAGTGATTCAATGTTGTAATGGTCTAAAATGCATTAGGCCTAACAAAAAACATAGGACCGAGTTATGAGTTATATACAATAAAAAGAAGAAGAACAGGGAAACGCATGTAGTGTGAATCGTATCAAAATTTGCCTATTGATCGCGCGTGCTTCGCGCGTGAGGCCGGAAAAAAATTTGTCTTGATGTGAATTTAACTAATCACCACCCCTAACGTTATTATTTAGGTTACATTAACATCATACTTTGTCAATTTTCAGTGTCAATAAAACACTTTTTGCCTCGTGATTTTGCTCTCACACGATATATTAATGAGAGCAGGTTGAATGAAATGCCTATGATATTTGATAAATAACTTTTGCATGTCTAACATAGTAAACTATTTGAACCTCTCGAATAATAAGCAATACGTTTGACCTGAATTGATAACTGCTTAGTTAACGTGCGCTATTATGATTAATAGTATTGACTGTGAGGTGTGGGGTTTTACTTTAATGTGAAATTCACGCGACACAATAGGTTTTCTGAGTAAAAACCATTACTAAATCACCTGATATAATCAAATCTACTTAGTCTTATGATGATCACATATTTCTTGCGAGAATTTTCGGAGCAATTCTTGTTCAATGATTTTGTAAGGTCAGATTGATTGAGTTGTGTTAATAGCCATTTTAATTACCCTGAATTCATAATTTCACGTTTTCCTTTTCACTTGAACCATGCATAACTTAATGAAAATTTATATGACCAAACACGAACTCGTAATATGTACCGGGCGCACAAATATAACTTTACCAGAAGCCAATCTCACATATGATGGGCAGATCAATAAATATTTTAACCCTGCATTACGTTCGCAAGAATGGCGGTATTTCCAGGTGCTGCCCAAGTTGATATATGTGGCCCGAAGGCGCGAGCACTGGAAAAGCGAATTTCCGAATATCACTGTCCCTACCTGATGAGTGCAAACAGCACAAAACTGGTCGTGGGGTGTGAGTGTGTGTAATGGAGATGCGTGCACATGAGCCTTTAAAAATCACGCAAGTTAATTACGCGATCGTTCATTCAAGAAAGTGAATGATTCGATATATGCCGATCGGGTAGACAGCAGTTTCTAATTGAACCCTGATATACACAGTTCACCATTACGTGTCACCGAGAATTAGCTGGGTTGTTTAGATTATTGCATTGACAACAGCAATAAATCACTCAGACGCTTATTAACTCAGCTAACATTGACATCGAGCAATAGAGTTTCATCAAAATCAAGTGAAATTATTTCCGTTTAATACTTGATGACGCTCACATTAATTGGCCATTTTCACTTAAATTTGAGCTTGTTTTTAAGCTTGAAGTGAGCTATCGGGCATGACATCTTCTGCTAATATTATGTATATTAATTGAGAAATGAAACTTTTTATTAAGTTTTTTCCTTAAATCTACTTTTCAATTCACTGAAACAGCCAAGTCATTCCGAGAAGCAAATTGTGAAAAATATAAAATAATATATTTGTTTACAAAACACTACATTGATTTCTGGTAAGAAATACCGCATTGCTTCATATTTTCACCCAAGTCGAAGCGATTGCATTCCTCCCCCAGGAGTCCACCCCCCTGTGCATAACAAAATTTTCGATAACATGAACTTAATATAAATTCACATTTTCAGAAAATAATTAGATTAATAATAGTGGATTTGCCAAGCTGATATATTATCATATTGGGGAGATAATGAGGCTAGCTCCAGTAAATTTTAATCGATCGAAATTGCAAGAATACTTCACCAACCGTCAATTTCAAATAGGTTCGGTGAAAACATTGAGAGCAAAATAGGTCCGCTTCTATTCACAAGTACTCCTTCCAAAATTAGGTATTACAAGTCGACAAACATTCGATGGCCTCATACCACGTGCCGTATAAAGAAAGCAAGTCCGAGATACCGCATGCATTTGCAGAAGAAGTGATAAAGCCATGTATATTGCAAATGGCGAAAACAGTTGTTGCACTATAAGGGGTGTGAGAGCATTTTAGAATATTTTAGGGGTGTCAGGCATCGACAAGTTTTGAACACCACTGCTCCAAACTCACTACTATTCATACAACTCAGGACGATATTCAGAGGCGGAGTCAAAGTGTAGATCAAAGCCAAACGTTGGATGCGCTGATAATCGATTGAGATATTGTTTTACACAATCGTCGCACACTTGCAAAATTAACTATCAATCATTATTCCATACTACAACTTATTCAAACATTCTAACTAATAACTTGTAACCGGATGATTTCTCATTTGATGTTATCTACGGATTAATCAAGTACGTGATTTCATTCTTGCTGCAATGGTTAAACTTGAAGAGGCATACCAAATAAAATAAGGCAGTTCAAGAACTATGAATATCAATTTAGAATATCGGATATTCTGCGTTGTTGCTGTGGATAAACCAGGTTAGAACTTGTTCAGTGCGTTCGGATCCTGAAGCAACTTTCTGAGGTGTGTAAACAGCATGCAACCGGTCGATGTGTTTAAGTGGATAAAAATGCATGCAAACGAGAATTCACTCTGTGGACATTTATAACTGACGTTCAAAAAAAACATTAGAAAACTCACTTTTGTCTACGTCACTTGGAATCTGTGATTGAGCGAAAGATAGTGAAAGATTGATTATTAGGGGTATGTGAATTTTGAATGAAATTATTATAACAATAACAATAATAATAACATCAAATTGGTATGACTGCCTTTGCTGCACGATGTAAATGTTTTGTGGGTCCCGTAAAGAATAGCATTTTACGCGCAAAATTTACTTGCGAACAGATTTTTTTATCAAATTCGGATTCTACACCGACATTACATTACAATTAGCGAGGTTATATATTCAGTTTATGACGAATCGCAGCAGACACAGGGCATTAACTAAAAAATGCTGAAAGGGATTACAATAACAAAAGTTGCTCTCACAAATGTCCAAGGATGTCTGAGGATCCAGGTTTATACTGTCATTCCTAAATAACTGAAGAACTAATAACGTATGCACCTTCAACAGTGGTATCATGAAATTAGTCGCATGAAAAGTAATACCCGAAATTGCAATTACCGGTTTGCTTAATTTCATTACAGATCACAACAATAAAATCTCACCTAAACGGAAAATCCACCTAATATCTTTCGAATATACCCAGCAACGAGCAATCTAGAACATGTAGTTTATATTACAAGATCCAGGAGCCGCAAAACGAGGTTCACAGATAACATCGCTGAAAATACCGAAACGAACAGCATATTTGTCGCTGAACATATTTAGTCTCCCTCAGAATTAAACTAAAGGCACTGTGGAGTCAACAGACTCGTTCGGAAACAAATACGAACCTCCAAGAATGACACCGCGCACGCAAAACATCGTGGATAGTCTTCATAAGAATCCCTACAACAAAGCCTATGCAAAATGTATTCGTAAAAAGGAGGTGCTGGCCAAGTGGCACACACGCACAAATAAAACAAGCTTACCTCTGGTTCATCTTGCTCATACTGGTCTTCTTTTTCTGTAGAAAAATGCGAAATTTTTAAATTAGTATCACAGAAAATCAACTTCTTTTCTTTACTGAAATTGAAACAGGGTAACCTACCGTATGGACGAGCATCTACGAGTTCGATGCCTATAAGGCACAAACATAACAATACTGCGACACAGAATTTCATGCTCGCGTATACCTGTGGGATAAGAATTGAATTCACTCTTGCAGTCGTTGTGTATTTATATGCACGTTTGCGTACTTTTGACGAACAACAACATGTTCCAGGACATGCGATACTTAAAAAACTACCACATGATGTGTTCTCAGGTGGATGGTTGTGAAAACAATCGAATTTCAGTGTACTTTTATACGGAAAAGCACTTTTAAAATAAGTATTCTCAGTTATCATTTTAGTATAGATCATGGTAGCACCTCAGTATGCAACAGCTGTTACCTTTATCAAGGCATTTAAATGATAAGACACCTTCCGTCTACAGCATGAATTGCATTCATGAAATCAATAGAAATTTTGGATATTATGTATATACTAAGCAAACATACAGGAAAAACACTATTAGGATAAAACAACACAGAACGCGAAACGAAAAGCAGCCACGAAATTCCCTTGAATATCAATCACTCATCACAGATTCAGCCCTAGCTGAAAACGTGCTACACACAGGTCACAGCGTTCATCCTAATAGCGTAAAAGTGATAAGGCGGGGAATAAATCAATATATTTAACGGCTTCACGCTGAGGCGGTCGAGATAACAAAGGCAGGCAAAGAGGCGGGCAACAAAGTAGATTGGAAGAATCTATCCACGATTTGTCGTCCGGTTCCTCAACGGATATAAATTAACGTGCTTGACCAATAGTGCGCAGGAGTTCCGCAAACGAGTAGATCTGTCTGCGGATGTCATTCACCGCTGCTACAACCAAAACAATTAATGGATTTTACAGCAAGTAGGGGTGCGTCAATTGTTTTTTTAATTTTGCAAGCGTATCTTACCGCGTTCAGCGCATACCATGACCTGTGTAGTTTTTAAACAGATTAGATTTGAACAAGTGAAAGCAATTTAAAACCAGATCGCTGTACGTGAGATCACCCTTGTCAGGAGCCAAACGTTACCAATCAACGGCTCTAATTGAGCCATTGTTTCGTCAAGGCTGCCACATAAAATGTTTATTATTTTGATGATTCATAGCTTTTGTAGAACAAGCGCAAACGAAATGATCCTGAAACATGATTCCGACGAATACATAACCAAATTAGACAATAAATTTTCATCTTCAAAACCAATGTAGTAGTTTTAGTGCATTTCAAACAAAACTGATTCAAGTCCTGGAATAATAAACACAATCAGGTTAAATACATTGGTGGCGCGCTGATATACAAGATCTATTTGCTTCTCTTTCTCCACATAGAAGTTGAAACTCGATTCAAACTGAAATTTATAGGCACCTGTGCAACATCCTCAGAATTGTACACGAAGTTGATCAAGGCGCTCTATATTGGAACCACCCTGCTCGAATTACGCTCATCAACGACAAATATACTTCGCTTGGTTTTGACTAAATGTGCAACCAATAACTGTTGAATGAACCGTCTAGAGGCGGCTTACGTCTTCCTTCGGGACAATCAGTAATATGCATTTTTGAAGTGTTTACCAGTCAACGGCTCTAATTGAGCCATTGTTTCGTCAAGGCTGTCACATAAAATGTTTATTATTTTGATGATTCATAGCTTTGTAGAACAAGCGCAAACGAAGTGATCCTGGAACATGATTTTGACGAATACATAACCAAATTCGACAATAAATTTTCATCTTCAAAACCAATGTAGTAGTTTTAGTGCATTTCAAACAAAACTGATTTAAGTCCTGGAATAATGAACACAATGAGGTTAAATACATTGGTGACGCGCTGATATACAAGATCTATTTTCTTCTCTTGCTCCACGTAGAAGTTGAAATCGATTCAAACTAAAATTTATAGGCACCTGTGCAACATCCTCAGAATTGTTCACGCAGTGATCAAGGCGCTCTATATTGGAACATCCTTGCTTGAATTTGACTCATTAACGATAAATATCGTTCGCTTGGTTTTGACTAAATGTGCAACCAATAACCGTTGAATAAACCGTCTAGAGGCGGCTTTCGTCTGCTTCCGGGACAATCGGTAATATGCATTTGTTAAGTATTCGCCAGTCTGTCAAATTTTGAAAGATTTTTTCGTCTAACCATCAGCATCTCTTATGGTCGCCCGAACGATTTCATCCGAATGACGGGACGTTTCCTCCGATAAGCTAAAACTGAAGTTGCATACTGAGGTGTTACCTTGCTCTATAACTAAAATGTTATATTTGTATAATTTTAAATAGCTTTTCTGAATCATTTTTATTAACTCAGATCAGTTCAGCCAATATGGAATTCGATAGATCGGTGGCATCCGCACACGGCGGACGTGATATAAGTTGAACCAGTACGAACGACTGAACACACTTATTTACAATAAACTGAGAACAATTATTTTAAAAGTGCTTTTTCGTATAAAAGTACAATGAACTGTGTCTGTTTTCATGAACATCCACTTGAAAACCCATTCATTGATAGTTTTTCAAGTATCGCATGTCCTGAAACATGTTGCTGCTCGTTGGAAGTACTCAAACGTGTATGTAAATACACAACGACTGCAAAAGTGTATTCAATTCTTATGCCATCGGTGGATGCAAGCATGAAATTCTATGTCGCAGTATTGCTCTGTTTGTGTATTATATGCATCGAACTAGTAGATGCTCGACCATACGGTATGTGACCCCGTTTTATTT